>JABUQX010009305.1:0-20000 GCA_015478945.1 Trachelipus rathkii | reverse complement strand
CTTCTCTTGCTAAATAAATATTTTGTTTAGAAAAGGAATTTGACATGTTGCAAAAATAATACATATGTGGGGAATTTCGAAGGAGGCATAGATAATATCTTTCATATCTAACCATTTTTACAAGAAAGGATTAATGAGAAATTTATAAATAAAATCGGAAATTTTAAAGTATTTTATTAAAGGAAAATGAATAACAAAATCGCAAACTAAAAGTACAAATAATTATTTTGCGATTTAAATACTGTAACAAAAAAGAAGAAGAAGAAGGAAAAAAAGATGTTAAGCAACTTGAGCAAGAATCTGCACATGTCGGTGTCAGGTGAAGGGTATGACAGGTGGCAACCACGAATGGGCGTGGAACTCATTCCCGCACTTACACACACACACACGCATGTACGAACAAATTTCCACCCACTAATTCACATTCAGTACCTGTGCAAAGGTCGTTTATAAGGGTTTAATTAAGAGGTTCAAACAAAGAACTTGGTCTTGAAGAGGAAGCACAAAATATCTTTCCAGCAGGGTCTTTATAACAAAGGAAGTTCGGTTTCCTTTTCATTTCTTCTTTCCCCCTTCTGCTCTCTTTGTCACATATATATATATATATATATATATATATATATATATTATATTATATAATATATATATATATATATATTATATATATAATATATAATTAATATATATATATATATATATATAATAATATATATATATATATATATATAATTAATCAATGCGAGCTTTTCCCAAACTATAATTGATATCGAAAAGAGCGACAATTTCCCTCCAAGTCAGCTAAAGTATAATGATATATTAATTTCCGATGTATGCGAATTTTTAGTGTCATCACCCTTCTAGTTTAATTTTAAATTTGACAACATTACGTTGCCTTCGTTTAGCCAAAATTTAAACAATACATGTAGGAGATCATGACAGATCGACACTCCTAAGCATCCCAGCTAAACTAGAAAAGTCCCTTACTCCCACGCAATTACAGCCCAAATGAATCAGCCTCCAGTTTTGAATCTGCTACGTATTTTAGCTCCTGTTCGTTAAGCAAGTTTTTGGCATCAATTAAAATTTTTCAAAGTTCCCTAGGGTGTAATTTTGAAATTAATTCATTTTTAATCAAATTTTAAACACTATTTATTACTTTATGTACTGTATATGTAATCGAAGAACTGTGAGTAAAGAAGGTCCTCCTACTTGTTAATTCCCTTGGCGCTACTCAATTATATAGGAGGCACTGCCTCCTTAGCCCCCCCGAAAAGTCGCCGCTGATATATATATATATATATATATATATATATATATATATATATATATATATATTATATATATATAATATTATATATATATATATATATATATATATATATATTATATAATATATATATATATATAAACCTGTATTACATATTAGAGGCCAGGAGAAATGATTCATTAGGTGAGCCAAAAATTTGCATGAGAAGAAAGATTTTTATCGCATTTGTTTCCGTCTGATGTTCCGAGGGACGCGCGTTTAATTAATTAATTAATTTAAAAGCATGAATATTTAAAATACAAATTGAATTTTGTGAAAACAGTGATGATTTCCCGTGATTTTAGCTTATTTTAGAGGACCAAAATTTATGTAGAAAATTATGGTTCACCTCTCCCAGCATCTAATTTGCATTGTATTTGGGAACGTACAATTTTTTTTTTTGTGAAAAAGGACGTGTTTCTGTATCCTCATATTTATAGTCTCAACCTCCTATAGATGTCCTCTCTCTCTCTCTCTCTCTCCTCTCTCTCTCTCTCTCTCTCTTCTCTCTCTCTATATATATATATATATATATATATATATATATATATATATATATATATATATATATATATATATATATATATATATATATATATATATATATATATATATGTGTGTGTGTGTGTGTGTGTGTGTGTGTGGTGTGTGTATGCAAGATTTGACTTATGGGGTATATCACAGGATAAAAAAGGTACTTCGGTTATAAAATAAGTAAAAATAAACAAGTCTACAACAGTTGTAATTAAAAAAATTGTTTTTTAGCGTGAGTTAAAAATAAAAATACCTATTTGAAAACGAAAGTAATAATATTTATGCGGGCTTGGCTAGTATCGGTTCCTGAGTGGTAACTAATATAAATCTAAACTAGCATTAGACTCTTGGATTTTCAGCGAATTTCGCAATTACATCTGTTTCTAATTCGTTCATGTTTTCGCTTACTTAATTTTTATGTATACTTCATCCTACAAAGTCCAGTTAAGCCTGTCTTTGTCATTGTTTTTCTTAGCCAAAGTCTTTACTCTTCGCAGAGTGCTGAAAGACCTTCAATGGTACTGATTGAACACGTTAGCACCATTGCATTTAAAGATAGTTTTTTTGATTTGAGGAAAAGGCTATCTTTAATGAATTCAGTTACAGGTTCCAAGTCTTCAACTTTCTGCTTATCCATTTTTATTCAAGCCACAAGTCTTTTGAAAATCCAAGAGGTCTTTATACCAATATAACGCCAGTTTATTGTTCTAGATTTAATATGAGTACCACTCAAGACCATGAATTCCGTATGACATCAAAGAAAAAATCCTGGAGAAAAGAAAACATTTTACTTTCTCACGCAAACTGCCGTACATAGCCAAGGCCCCATACAATATATACTTACGTTTCTTCCAAATAGGTGAGCAGGCGTACTTAATTCATTTAAAGTTTATTACTTACACCTATGGATGCAAAAATGGAGCAAAACTTTATTTTTATATATATAACAACATTAGGTATAATATATTGCTTGTATTCCTTTTCGCTATAGCTTTTGTATTTTTTTTCATGAAAAATTCATAACGAAGTCTAGGAAATGAAGCCTTTTATATCGAAAGTCCCTGTTGAATGTACAATGATAAGAACACAAGCTCCAAACATAGAAAGGCGCTTCAAATTCTTGGCATTCACAAATACTTCAGACACGAACAACCAGTATCTACAAGCGAGCTCACGACACAACACTGAACACACACACCATATTTAGCTTTATATGTTTGTATTTAAGAAGATTAGTTACTTCATTATCTATGAGTAGTTGCAAGCTATACTACTAATGAGCTCTATATTAATATTATATGCTATAAAGTAATTAATCATTAGATCAGTAGATAAGTGAAGTGACAGATAAGTATTATATGATTTTGCATTTATACGTCTATTTTACACAACCTTCAAATATAAATTTCTATTAGCATATATATTGATAATCTCTTAAGGAGACGGAGAAAGTATCTGGACTTAGGTTAAAGGATATGTTTTGGAGATTGAAGTAATGTTAGAACCACTGGAGCGTTAAACTAAAGCAAAAATATTTGGCTATTAAGTTACGAGGAGAAGAGAGAGAGAGACGGTGAATAATGAAATGATGAGTCTTGTTTGCCGAAGAGCAGAGAGAGGACATCTAAATATATTAGATAGAGAAAAGCTGGTTTTTTTGTATTGGAGTTGTTGGCCTTCAACAATGATCCCTTTATATTAAATCATTTATAATGCATGAAAATAGAAGAAGAGTAGACTATCGAGAGAATAACTATCTGTACCTTATGTTTTCCACGACGAGTAATACACAAAGTATATAGGAGAACAAAGTTGAGCGATAATACGTGTTCTTCCCTACTTAATTTAGGTTGGTACAATTGCAAAAGCTCTAGATATATAAAGATGAGCATTATTTGGCTTTAGACATGGGAGCTTACACAGTTTTGAAATAGTATGATCTCTTATATTATTTTTTTACATAATAATAATTTGTTCCCCCGCCGCAGATTTCTTTTTGAAACCCTGATGTCATATGTCCCCCTCCCTTAAAAATCTCAAACTTGCCATTGCCTAAAATCTACAGACGCAAAAGGGGACTGTGACGATAAACTTCACTTCTATCACTCGCGAATACGTCAATTAGGCAACACTAAATAGAAATTCTCAAACCTTTTCTAAAAACAAAATTCAAATCGTTTTGGCAATGGGATTTACTTTTGGTTCTCTATCTAGAAACCATGAATAGAATTCTTTTATCATCGAACCAGATAACATTAATATTTATAATTCACCCGATGCTGAACTTATATACCGGCCATTAACAATGTCTCATAATAGGATATCCCAGGAATATGATTAACGAAAATTGGCCCTGGACAATATACAACCGACTCCAGTTTTCTTTCCTTTTCCATGGGAATGACCCAAGTTAATGGCTAACAGCTATATACCTAAATCCCCTGAAAAAAATCAAATAAAATTACATACTAACAACAAAAAGACAACAATTGCTACCACCAAATTTCATGAAAATTTCTTCAAGAAAGTGAGGGAGATATTGAAACAAAGTAAGTGGATGCTAAAATTAACTTTCCATCAGCCTCTTTTGGCCTCATCTAATAATTGACTTTTATCAATTTCAATATGAGATTCATAATTGAATCACATATTCTTAAATTCGCAAAGCTTTAATACATAGGTTTACTTTTCAAAAAATTTTCACTCTCTATGCAGGTCCTTTACCTATATTAAAGTAGTAATCAAGTTCATAGGGTTTTCACGTCAGAAATAATATATATTTTAGGCTCTTTCTAAAATTATTGCTATATATATGTTAAATATTTGATCATTTTTATTATATTTTGATACATTGTTTTTTAAATATCTGTATTGTATATTCCAACCGGGCGACCTGAATATCAACTGTGGTTGTACCGCTTTCCGTGGAGGTTGCATTTTAACAGCTTTGGCAGCCACCAATGTTATCGACATACTGAAGAGTGCTAGCGGGAGGGGACTATAAGAGAGTGCGAAGGCAATTCTGTATACATGGATGAATGTCAGAAAAATATAACCACGCCATTGTCTTCTTTAGTTACACAAAGAAGAAAAAGATAATTTTTGAAATAAAAATAATATAAAATAAGCGAAGGGGAAACGTTAATAATTTGTTGGTCATATAGATAATAAATTTGGTATATTGGGGAGAATCAATTATAAAGCAATTACTAAATTCTTCAATAATAATCGCAGTTTGAAATGTATATTTTTTCAGTGAGGTTTTTTAATACTAATCTCTAATCTGTAACCCAAAATATATGAATTCAGATTTTCTCAAAACATGTATCTGAGCCACCTAGAGCATAATAACTGTGTCTAGATATAAATTTTAAATTTAATACTGCTCATATAATGATTTTTGAGTTGCGCGAAGAGCAAAAGTGCCCTTGCCCCTCCTGACCCCCTGCATACGCCCATATACATTCTATTACACGAATCAAGGATGACCACTTCAATAGTAACTATTTTATCTCCAAAAATATATTCCGTCGTTAGTTCTTAGTTGCTTAGGTGATTAGTATATATATATATATATAAGTTAGAAATTAATTATATAAACATTTCAGATATATGATATCATTACATACTGTATTTGTGTATATTTAAATTGGTATATATATATAACCCGATATATAGGCCAATACGTTATTTTTGTTGTCAATAATTATATTTATAAAACTAAACATGGTCAGCTATGTTCAAGGTCGATTATCGTCAATGGTGGTATGCATGGATCCACCTAAAAAAACATATTCCGGCATTAAAAATCAGCTTCCCATTGTTGAAAAAACGGAAAATTTTAACATTGCTGGAATGCTTATTGGACGTCTCCTAAAGTTTTATGCCTTCTCAGTGGCTAAAAAAACTGAACTAGGAAAAGAGAAATTAGTACAAAAAATCAAAAGACATCCTTTAATCCCAAAAAAAAAAAAAAAAAAAAGAAATCTATCTCAAAATTACTATACAATTAGCTTATGCGAGCGAAGAAAAGAAATACCAATTTGCTTGAGTTATTGATCCTTGGATAAATTTATCTACATTTATATATAAAAATGATAAATATAAATAATAATTATAAAAATTATAATAAAATATTATTGTAATAATTATAGTAATAAGTTAAATATAATGATATAATTTAGAAGGACCTTATTATAGAGCTATCACTTATTTTATATATATATGGAGTTATTTCTCAGTAATTAATAATATATATAAACTTTCTATTAAATTTTTGCTTTTTTTTTTTATTATTACTATAAAGTAAATAACTCACCTATAGTGGTATTATTACTCAGCTAATACCATTATGAATATGATGACATGATATATAGTGACAAGTCGGAGGGAGGTAGCTCGTGCGGGCGGACAATTTACAGAGGGAGAAACACGGAGAAATGAGGTAAAGGAGAGGAAAAGCCGGAACATTCTTTGTTTATAAAGACCCTGCCTGGAAACTAATATACCCCCCCTACCTGCGTGTGTTGTAGGGCGTTTCCGGACACCCATCCCCGTCCTCTTTAAAGGACGGCAATTTCTTGTTGTGAACCTCTTAATTGTATCGACCCCTTATAAAACGACCTTGCACAAAGGTACCTGAATTGAATTAGTGGGTGGAAATTTGTTCGTACTCCGCCCCGCCCCTACGGGTATGGAAAACGTCCCCCCCTATGTTCCCCGTCGGTGGCGCGTTCGTGAGGGTGTCCCGCCTAGTGTGCTGTGTAAACGTGCCGGGGGATAATAAAAAGCTTTCACAAAAACTTTGGCCCCAATTCGTTAATAGGTTAAAGTCTATTTTATGCCCTACTTATCGATCCTGGTTACCATTACCACCAAGCGGAACTATTCGACAACCGACATAAAGAAGGCAAGATCCTTGCTCAAGTTGGTTCTCTTAAACCTTAGGCCTTCTAATAATATTACTATTAATTATTAACAATAATTTTTTATTACTTAAATTATTTATAAATCCTTTTGTTCTTCCTTTCATAAAGTTTTTTTTTTTACTCTGAGGCTTATTCCTTATTTATTAAATGTTATTCTTTTTCGCTGTAGCTTTATATAGATTTTTAGAATATAATTTTTTTTTTTTTTTTTTTTATTCCGCAAATAATTATCTTGAATATTCAGAGATCAATAAGTGGAACTAATGAGGTTCTACATTCAAATAAGTTTTGCGATTTTGTTTAATCATTGGCTCACCGAAGTGGGCTAATTTATCCAATAACTTAGCAATAAAATTTTGTCATTCCCGTTGTTACTGTAGCAATTAAGTATGTTTTTTTTAAGATACATATAATTTGTATAAAACGTTTCTTGCATAATAAGTAATATATCGTGCTCCTTCTTATATGATTATAATTAATAAATAAATTATATATATAGTGATATCGATATATATATAGATAGAAAATGAAATTATAATTATATTACTATGCTACTCATCTACTTCTCAGTGAAAATTATTCCCTCCAACATATAATGATATTATATTATTATATATATTATATATATTATATATTATATATATATGGCAACATTGTATTACAATATATAAAAGTCTATTATTCTAAACTAATAATAAAATATATTATTTTAAGGCTCATAAATATATTATACCGAATGGGGAGCGATCGCTCAGACTTATTTCCATATTATTATACACTTATAGAGGATTATTTTATTTTAGCAAGGAGGGGGGGCAGTAAGAACTATCTATATTTTTTTATAATATTAATTTATCTGTAAGAAGCTCAATATTTTTGTAATAATATTATATAATGGTATAATTACAATATATATTATAATTGTACATTATTTTCCATAATTATATATATAAAGCTATAGTATAATATATAATTAGATTTTAAAATAATACATATTATATTTATTATATATAGTATACACAAAATTTATATCATTTAACAGTTTAAAACTATAATAATCTAGCTAAATAATATAAATTCTATAAAATATAGGTATATAATATAATATAATTAATTAATTAATATATTAATTATATAATTATAATATATATAATATATATATAATTATATTATATTAATATATTATATAATATTTAATATAATATATATAATTATTATATATATATATATATATATATAAATAATATATATATAATAATATATAATATATATATAATATTATATAATATATATATATATATATATATTATATATTATAATATAATATTAATATAATATATAATAATATATATTATATTATGGTCCAATGTTATAAATTAATTTTAGTATAAAAACTATATCTATCTGATAATTATTATCATAAGATTATAAAATATTATAATATATATATATGTAATTATTGAAATGAAATTAACTTTGAGTAGTAGGTGTAAAGTTATAATGTGAATTATATATATAAACACCTCCCCCCTCTCCCCTCTCCCAAAATTATTAACGAAATCATTTTATTATATATGAGAGTATATTGGATATTAAATGCATGAATATTTAAGGCTATAAAAACTATAAGTAATATTATACTAATTATCTCGTTCTCATATAATCATTATGTATATGATATATTTAACAAATTTCTTAAATTTGTCATAAAATATGATATAAAATAATAATTCGTCCTTTTAGATTAATATCTAGAGGTATGTTATATCACTTTTCATTTGGGATGGAATTATAACTTGTATATGAACACGAATAGCCGAAAACATAAAACTAATGTTAACATTTTATATGGCTATAAGCTTAATATTAGTATAATATAATACATATTTTAAACCATAAATAATTACCATTGATTATCTAGGAAAGCCTGAATCTATTCACAAAATACTCCCACAACCATTTATTTGAGAGGAATTAACGAGTGCAAACTTTTATGATAGATACAGTATGTCGCAAAATAAGTTTTGATTATTACATAATCATGAGTAAATGTATTTCGTTTGTAAGGATTAATGTTGTAACTGAATTACATAAAGACGAGAGCAAAAATAATATAAATCAAATGGGCACTAGAGTATACTCCCCCATTGAGTGCAACTAATATCATAATCATAATTGTGTGCGCGAGTTACACAACCATAACCAAATTTTTCCCAGTGTAGTGAGTACTAAGCATGCAGAGATATGAGTGTCTCTATACTATGTTTTCCCGCTCTTTCATAGGTGTGCCCATATTCGACATGCGCATAGTCCCTTGATCGTTCTGTCCGGCAGAGTGGTGGGAACAGACCTTAAGTCCTGAAAGAGACAAGCTCCCGTAATCTTATACAGTGTATTTCGGTCGCACGAGGCTCGAGTACCAATGTGATTGAGGAAAATGGCTGCTTTTTTGGGAAGTAGTGTTTATCTAGGCAACAGAAGTTCCTTTTTCTGTGTCAACGGAAAAAGAAAGGTTTCATGAAAGTCTTCCTTCCAAGACTTGGGAGACATTAAGCAAAGATCCTTTTAGTTCATTCTAGCTAGATTCCAAGATTTCTTGTTGTTCTTCAAATTAAGGAATGTACACAAATATTCTAGCTCTTCTTCTATAATGCCTATCTAAGCTACTTTATTAAAACTACTAAAATAGAAAGACAGTCTCATATGCCCCTTTTTCAACTCTACTCTGGGTTGTTCACTCCGAACGGTAGTTAGCAATGTTGGAAATATAAATGTTAGCAAGTATGGTCAATTGCAATAAGCCAACAGCGTGAAAAGTGGTATATGTTATTTTTTTCTAAGTGTTAGACAAAACCGTATTTCAAAGAAGAAGTTATCAAATCCATATTACGGAGTTATTAATGATCTTCTCCAGAACTCCGTGCGGATTTGTTGCTGGATGGTTGCTTCAGTGCTGCCTGCCCCCAAAAATCCGTGAATATATTCAGTATCACCGAGAAGTCCCAAGGGGTTGCTCAGGCGATTTGATTAGGCTTCTTTGATAAAAACACTTCATCGATGATTTTTTTTCTTCACCTTCCGATGTTCCTAACCATTTCCACAATATGTGAATGTGTGTTGCGAGGTTTTTACGATATTCAAGGTCTTAGATTGGAGAAGAGCATTTACAACTGGATCTAACATCGCAGAGTATTTCGCGATCAATAACATAGCCATGATGAATGAATGACGACTTGCATGCCGCTGAATGCAACTGAAAAGCGCGTTTTATTTTGTGAGGGCAAGGAATATTTACCAGTCAATGCGAAAGAGGATTTCTAGGGAAGTGACGATTGACAGAGTGCATATTCAGTAGACAGAAGTGCTCCGATTAGAAACGAGCTCTGGAGAGAGAGACACTGTGATGTGTGTCGCAGAACGCATGACTGAGGACTGGTCATGAAGGCTTAGGAGATGTAGGATATGGCAGAATTGAAAGAATGTAGTTGAATATGCGGTCAAGAACCGTCTCGCGAAAAAGACGTGATGAAATAGAATGGTACCTTTATAAGTTGCCGCACGGAAGTATTGCGAAGAAGAATGTAGTACAGAGTGGTTATTAGTGTGTTCAAATCAATATTACTACTAGATTTTTGTCTGTAAGCTGAAGAGCTAATATATTAAAGAGACCATAATTACTTTTTATTTTATTATATACTTTTTTTATCCTCAATATTGCTTGGTACACTCCTCTTTTGCCTATTAGACATCGTATATAGAACAATCATTCAGAAACCCCAAGTCACACGCTTTCTTAAGGGATCTCAGTATATCTTCGTACAGTCTGTGAACAATTATAATACGTCAATGGTCATTTTCGAGCATAATGACGTTTTTGAGCGTCAATAGCGCTTATATCAGTTTCTACATTAAAGCCAATTAATATATCAACTTATTTAACTTCATCGGACTCTTTGTCGTAATAGCGAGCGCACCACTATGGAAATTGTTCCTTTACAGAATATATCAGCCGCGTGAGTTCATTAGCTTATAATAATATAAGTGATAATCTATACGTGGCACGTTTCCTTTACCTTATTAACGCATTGCTTGCTTATATTACTATATTATAGAGTATATACCACAATAGTAGTAGAAAATGATCTCTCATTCTGAATCAAACTTGATTTGGATATTTAATCGTTGTTCCTTTTATTACCAAATATAGGTAACTGAATCCCCATAGCATCTATAGTAAGTCATTATATACACATAACAAATCTCTTTCAATCGAGCGTTACAACGCTTCAATCATGAGTTGCATTACCACCGCCAGCTGCGTTTCTTAAACCCATCAGGACTGTGAACGGGTATTAAATCCATCTGATTCCCATAAGCCTACCGCACACGTAAAGTCACACTCCGGTACGCTCGTACCAGATCAGAGAAAAAAAGTGCCCACCTGCCCTCGTCTTGATTACATATAAGAATTTGACCAGCGTTGGAAAATATGAATAAATTTGTATATGATCTAGAAAAGCATAAACACTAAAATTCATTTATAATTTATAAAATAAATCATAATTAATATATATATCATATATATATATATATATATATATATATATTGTTATAATGATAAGTATTTATAGGTTTTATTAATAAAACTTCTATATAAATATTATATTAGATATAAATATTATTTCTTTTTAAATTATATATAATTATATATATTTTAAATGTATATATATTATTTATATTCATTTTATTTACAAGGTTATTAATAATATTATTATATATATATTATAATATATATTATATTTATATATTTATTTTTGTTATATATTATATTATATTTTATATATATTATATATATATTTAATTTTTTTATATTACTATTAATATTAAAATATATTTATTAAAACTATACGAATATTGCTCTTTTTATATTATAATAATAAAACCTCGAGATAATGAAATGAATAAGAAAAATACCGTTTAAAATTTAGTTAGAGATACGTTATTTGTTTTTTTTATTTTTTCTTGTTAATGGGTTGTACTACATTAGATTTATCTTTCTTCCTCTCGACTCTTTAGTCCTGTGCTGGAAACTTCCCTTTCTTTTCGTGCAGATTATTTCGGAATCATTTGAAAAGAAGGATTATATCTATATCTTTAAATAAAATATTCCGCTAGGTTAAAGTTAGGTTAGGTTTTAAATCTTCAGTAAGAACGAGATTCTAGTCTTTGTAGTTATTCCTCATTATAACCACTATTAAAGTAAAAGCTTAAAAATCACAATTAATATATATTATACCAGGCTTAGTATTTAATTCTTACTTTCCCAAACTGAATTTCCTGTTTTAAAAGTTCATCAAAAAAGAATTATTCCATTCTTTTTGTTCTCTATAGCATTTCTTCCTTCATCAAATTCCCTTCTTCCTATTGCTTAATCGTTAAACTCAAGAATCAGTTACAGCAGAAGAGATGATGTAGCGAAAAGCCATGGCCTCCACTTTATCAAGAAGTTCTGAAAAAGAGCATAACTCTACCTTGAATGGGGTAGGGATGCTCTTTAAGAAGAGCCTCCTTGAATGGGGCGGGATGCTCTTTAAGAAGAGCATCCCTCCTCTGATTGGGCGGGGATGCTCTAATTTAAGAAGAGCATCCTCCTGATTGCGGGCGGGGTGCTCAATTTAGAAGAGGCATCCCTCCTTGAATGGGGTAGGGATTGCTCTTTAGAAAAGCATCCCTCTTCGAATGTGGTAGGGATGGCTCTTTTAGAAAAGCATCCCTCCTTGGAATGGAGCGGGAATGCTCTTTAAGATAGGACAATCCCTAACGTGGAAGCGAGCGAAATGAATAGAAGAAAAAATGGACTTTGAGATGCCAGATAGTTTTGAAGATATTGTTATATAGTATATACACCAGTGGACCTGAATTTGACCTGTCCATGGATGGGATGTTGCTCTCCTCCTCCTCCTCCTTCTTTCATTTTCAAAATTTTAAAAATATATGAAAATATCAGGTTCCGTTCAACAAGTTGTTACAATACAAAAAAAAAGGGAAGTATTACTATATATAATTATTTTTTTCTAATTAATATTTAATTTTATATATATATATATCATATATATAATATATATTTATATATATTATATATTTATACTATATATATATATAATATATATATATATATATATATATATATATTATTATATATATATATATATATATATATATATATATATTCTTTTCCATTGATTTTTTTCTCAATGAATCGAACACGTGACCCTCGTTATACGAGCTGGATGCGTTTTTAAATACTTAATACAAGCGTCAACTTTTATTTCTTTATTTCGCTGTTTTAAAAATCGATTGCTCAATGGGCATTCCCTATTCTGGAGGGATGCTCTAAGAAGAGCTTTCCTCCCTGAATGGGGCAGGATTTGCTCATTTAAAGAGAGCATCCCTCCTTGAATGGAACAGGATAGAGCATGCTTTAAAGAGCAGCATTCCCTCCTTGATTAGAGGGCGGGATGCTCTTTAAGAAGAGCATCCCTCCTCTTGAATGGGGTGGGGATGCTCTTTAAGAAGAGCATCCCTCCTTGAATGGGGTAGGGATGCTCTTTAAGAAGAGCATCCCTCCTATAATGGGGCGCGGGGATGCTCTTTAAGAAAAGCATCCCTCCTTGATTGGGGCGGGATGCTCTTTAGAAGAGCATCCCTCCTTTGAATAAGGGTAGGAATGCTCTTTCAGAAAGCATCCTCCTTGAATGGTGGTAGGATGCTCTTAGAAAAAGCATCCCTCCTTGAATAAGGCGGGGATGCTCTTAAGATGAGCATCCCTCGTGGTAACGGCGAGCGAATGAATAGGTTGAAAGATGCCAGATAGTTTTGAAGATATTGTAATATAAGTATTAACTGCCAGTGGACTGAATTGACCTGTCCATGGATGGGTGTTGCATCTCCTCCTCCTCTCTTTTCTTTCGTTCAAAATGTCTTCAAATATTATTGAAAAATATTCAGTTCCTCACAAGTGTTACAATACAAAAAAGAGGATAAAGAATATATATATATATATAATTTATTTATATATATTAATATATATATATATATATAATATAGATATATATATTATACTATATATATAATATATCACATATAATATATATATATATAATATATATATATATTATGATATATATTCTTTTCCATTTGATTTTTCTCAATTGAATCGAACACGTGACCCCCATCGTTATACCGAGCCAGGTTATGCGTTTTAACTTAATACAAAGGCGTCAACCTTTTAATTTCTTTATTTCCTGTTTAAAAAATTCGGTTGCTCACGGCATTGCCTCTAATTCATTGGAGGATGGCTCTTTTAAGAAGAGCACTTCCCTCCTTGAATGGGGCATGGATGCTCTTTAAGAAGAGCATCCCTCCTTGAATGGGGTAGGGGATGCTCTTTAAGAAGAGCATCCGCTCCTTGAGTTGGGGCGGGGTGCTCTTTAAGAAGAGGCACCCTCCTTGGAATCCGGGGTAGGGCATGCTCTTTTAACGAAAGACGCATCCCTCCCTTGATTGGGAGCGGGGATGCTCTTAAGAAGAGCATCCCTCCTATAGATTGGGGCTGGGATGCTCTTTAAGAAGAGAATCCCCCTTGATTGGGGCGGGGATGCTCTTTTAAGAAGAGCATCCTCCGAATGGGGTTAGGATGCTCTTTAGAAAGATCCTCTTTGAATGGAGAAGTAGAGATGCTTTTAGAAAGCAATCCATCCTTGAATGGGGCGGGGATGCTTCTTTTAGATGAGCATCCCTCGTGAGCGAGCGAATAGAATAGAAAGAAAAGGATTTGAGATGCCAGCATAGTTAGAGATATTGTTATATAAGTATTATTACAGCCAGTGGACTGAATATAAATCTGTCCATGAGTGGGTGTTGCTCTTCCGTCCTTCCTCCTCCTTTTCTTTCGATCTCAAAATTTTTAAAATTATGAAAAATATCAGTCTCCTTCACAAGTTGTTACAATACAAAAAAGCGGAAAGGAATATATATATATTATAATATAAATATATATATAAAATTAAATAAATATATATATATATATATATATATAATATATATATTATAAATATATATATAATATATAATAATTATATTATATATATATATTATATATTCATATATTAATATATATTTCTTTCCATTTGATTTTTCTTCAATGATCGAACACGTGACCTCGTTCATACGAGCGGGATGCGTTTTTTAAAACTTAATACAAGCGTTCACTTTTTTTCTTTATTTCCTGTTTTTTAAAAATTCGTTTGTCACGGGCATTCCTCTATTACTGGGGGATGCTTCTTTAAGAAGAGCTTCCCTCCTTGAATGGAGGTAGGGATGCTCTTTAAGAGGAGCATCCCTCCTGAATTGGGGTAGGATGCTCTTTAAGAAGAGCATCCCTCCTTGATTGGGCGGGGATGCTCTTTAGAAGAGCATCCCTCCTTGAATGGGGTTAGGAATGCTCTTTAAGAAGAGCATCCATCCTTGAAAGGGGCGGGGATGCTCTTTAAGAAGGGCATCCCTCCTTATTGGGGCGGGGATGCTCTTTAAGAAAAGCATCCCTCCTTTGATTGGGGCGGGGATTGCTCATTTAAGAAGAGCATCCCATCCATGAATGCGGGTAGGATGACATCATTAATTACAGAAAAGATCCCTCCTTGGAATGTGGTAGGGATGCTCTTTAGGAAAGCATCCCTTGAATTTAAGCGGGGATCTTTTTAAGAATGAAGATCCTCGTGGAAGCGAGCAATGATAGAAAGAAAAGGATTTGTGAGATGCCAGATAGTTTTGAAGATATTGTTATATAGTATTATACACCATGGACTGATTGGACCTGTCATGGATAGATAAGTTTTACACCGTCTTTAACTTTGGTTCGTGGCTAAATTTTAAAATATATTGAAAAATCAGGTCATCACATGCCGTTACAATACAAAAAAAAAGAGCAAGATATCTATATATATATATATATATATATATATATATTATATATATCCATATATATATAATAATATATATATATATATATATATATATATATATATATATAATATATAATATTATATATATATATTCTTTTCCATTGATTTTTTCTCAATGATACGAACACGTGACCCTCGTTATACGAGCCGGATGCGTTTTTAAATACTTAATACAAGCGGATCAACTTTTTATTTCTTTATTTCCTGTTTTAAAAGTTCATCAAAAAAGAATTATTCCATTCTTTTTGTTCTCATAATAGAGAGCTTCCCCTCTGAATAGGCCGACATGGATGCTCTTTTTAAGAAGAGCATCCCTCCTTGAATGGGGTAGGCGATGCTCTTTAAGAAGAGCTCCCTCCTGATTGGCGGGCGGGGATGCATCTTTAAGAAGAGGCATCCCTCCTTGTGAGCGGTAGGGATGCTCTTGGAAGAAGAGCATCCCTCCTTTGATATGGGGGGATGCTCTTTAAGAAGAGCATCCTCCTTGAAGGGGGCGGGGATGCTCTTTAAGAAGAGCCATCCCGCCGAGATTGGGGCGGGATGCTCATTTGGGACAATCCCATCTTGAATGGGGTAGGGAATGCTCTTAAGAAAAAAGCATCCCTCCTTTGAATGTGGTAGGGATGCTCTTTAGGAAAAGCATCACTCCTTGAATGGGGCGGGGATGCTCTTTAAGGATGAGCATCCCTCATGGAGCGAGCGAATGAATTAGAAAGAAAAATGGATTTTGAGAGCCCAGATACGGTGTTTTGAAGATAATTGTATATAAGTATCTTACCAGCCAGTGGACTGAATTGATCTCGCCATGGATGGGGTGTTGCTCTCATCCTCCTCCCTCCTTTTACTTTTCGTTCAAAATTTTAAAATATATGAAAATATCAGTTCCTTCACAGTGTATACATACAAAAAAAAGCGGAAAAAGAAATTATATATATAATATATATATAATATTTACTATATATATATTATTATAATAGTAATATATATATATATATATATAAATTATATATATATATATACTATATATATATATATATTTATATACTTATATTACTATATATATATATATACTTATATTATATATATATATATTCTTGTCCATTGATTTTTTTCTCAATGAATCGAACACGTGACCCTCGTTATACGAGCCGGATGCGTTTTTAAAAATCATAATACAAGCGTCAACTTTATTCTTTATTTCCGTTAATTCGTGCTTCACGGCCATTGCTCTATTCATGTGGCATAGATTCTTTAGAAGAGCATTCCCTCTGAATGGGGCTGGATGTCTTTAGAAAGCATCCCTCTTAAGGAACGGGAGTAAGGAGCTCTTTAAAGAAGAGCATCCCTTCTGATGAGGCGGGGATGCCTCTTTAAAGAAGAGCATCACTCCTTTGAAATGGGTAGGGATGCTCTTAAGAAGAGCATCCCTCCTGGAATGGGGCGGAGATGCTCTTTAAAGAAGAGCATCCCTCCTTGATTGGGGCGGGGATGCTCTTTAAGAAAAGCATCCCTCCTTGATTGGGCGGGATGCTCTTAAGAAGAAAGACATCCCTCCTTGATGGAGTAGGATGCTCTTTAGAAAGCATCCCTCCTTGTAGTGGATAGGGATGCTACGTTATGGAAAAGATCCCCCTTCGAATTAGCCGGGGATGCTCTTTAAGTGGCATCCCTCGAATGAAGCGATAGCGAATGATACGAAGAATGAGAATTTGAGATGCCAGAAGTTTTGGTATTGATTATCAGATCTATACAGCCAGTACTGAACTCTGGACACATGTCATGGATGGCGCGTTGTTAGCTTCCCTACCTCTCCTTCCTTTTCTTTCGTTCAATTTAAAATATATGAAATATCAGTCCTTCACAAGTGTTACAATAAAAAAAGCGGACAAAGAATATATAATATATAATATACTATATATAATAATAATATATATATTTTATATCCATTATATTATATATATAAATATATATTACTATTATATATAAATATATGATATATTAATTATATATATATATATTCTTTTCCTTTAAAGCCCCCACATCGATATATCGATTATCTTGTTATACGAGCCGGATGCGTTTTTAAATACTTAATACAAGCGTCAACTTTTATTATCTTTATGATCCTGTTTTAAAACTCGTTGGTCAACGGGCCATTGCCTCTATCATTGGATGATGCTCTTTAGAAGAGCTTCCCTCCCTGAAAATGGGCAGAGCATGCTCTTTAAGAGAGCAATCCCTTTAGTGGGGTAGGGATGACTTCTTTAAGGGCTCCCTCCTTGATTGGGGTGGATGACCTTTGAGAGATCCCTCTTGATGTAGGGGATGCTCTTTAGAAGAGCATCCCTCCCTTGATTGGGGGAGATAAGACTCTTTAAGAGAGATCTCCTTGATTGGGGCGGGGATGCTCTTAGAAGAGCATTCCTCCATGACTTGGCGGGAATGCTCTTTAGAAGAGACATCCCTGAATGGGGTACGGGATGCTCTATTAAGAAAGCATCCCTCCTTGATGTGGTAGGGATGCTCTTTAGGAAAGCATCACCTCCTGAAATAGGCGGGTAGCTCTTTAACGATGAGCATATCCCTCGTGGAGCGGCGAAATGAATAAAAGAAAATGGAATATAGAGATTGCCAGATAGTTGAAATTCTGTTATATAAAGGTATTATACAGCCAGTGGATGAATGACCTTGTCCATGGAGGGGGTGTGCTCTCCTCCTCCTCTCCTTTATCTTTCGTTCAAAATTTAAATATATGAAAAATAATTCATCCGTTCACAAGTGTACCCAAAAAAATTTTACACAAAGGGAAAAGATTATATAATTATTAATTAGTATATATATATCATAATTACTAATATTAATAATACTACTATATATATATATATATTCTTCATATATATATATATATTATATTTAGAATATATATATAATATATATATATTATTAATACTATATATATATTATATATATATAGATATACTATATACTATATATATATATATATCTCATATATATTATATATATTATATATATACATACCTAATAAACTTAACATAATTCTTATTCCATTGATTTTTTCCTCAATGAATCGAACACGAACCCTCGTTAACGAGCCGGATGCGCACCTTTCGTTTTTAAATACTTATACAAGCTCAACTTTTTATTCTTTATTCCTGTTTTAAAAATTCGATTGCTCACGGGCATTCATCTAATTCATGGAGGGAATGCCTTTAGAAGAGACTTCCTCTTGATCAGGATGGATCTCTTTAAGACAGAGCATCCCTCCTTGAACAATGGAACAAGCGTAAGGGATGCTCTCTTAGAAGAGCATCCTCCTTGCATTGGCGGCCGGGGACGCTCTTCATAGAGAAAGGATATGTCCTTGCATGCGGTAGGAAGGAATGATGACATCATCCTCCTTAGAAAATTGGGGGAGGGGATGCCTTTTAGAAGAGCTCCCTCCTTGATTGGGAGCGGGGATGCTCTTTAAGAAGAGGCATCCCTCCTTGATTTGGGCGGGATGCTCTTAAGAAGAGCATCCCTCCTGTGGGTAGGGCATGGCTCTTTAAGAAAAAGCCATCCCTCCTTGACTGTGGTAGGGACTGCTCTTTAGGAAGGCATCCCTCCTTGAATGGGGCGGGGGTGCTCTTTAAGAAGAGCATCCATCGCTGGAAGCGACTGCGAAAATGAATAGGAAAGAAAAATGTTTGAGATCGCCAGATAGTTTTTGAAGATATTGTTATATCAGAGTATTATACAGCCAGTGACTAAGAATTGACCCTGTCCATGCGATGGGATTTTGATTAATTATTATAAAATTTCTTTCGATTTAAAATTTAAATAAATATGAAAAATATCAGGCACACTAAAACTTCCAATAGCGTTTGTATTTCCAATCCAACATTTAGCCACTCTTCCGAGTTCTATTATATAATAACTATCAACATTCATATAAATCTTTGCCCATACACTTATATATATATAATATATATAATATATATATATATATATCTATATTATACTATATATATCCATATTTTCCATTGATTTTTTTCTCAATGAATCGAACACGTGAACCCTCGTTATACGAGCCACTATGCGTTTTAAACATACTAATACAAGCAAGATACACTCTGTACTCTTCTTTTACTTCCCTACGAGAATTACCTTGGCAAACGGGCATTGCCTCATCTCTCTCTTTGTGGCCCC
>JABUQX010009304.1:17500-25000 GCA_015478945.1 Trachelipus rathkii | reverse complement strand
TCAATGGCTCATATGCATGTTGCATTTTAATGAACTGCCACTCAGGAAGTTATTTAGTGTTGTTGATGGGAAGACAACTGACGTCCATCGTCACATGAAGGACCTATAACCAAACTGCTCTCATTTGATCCTCAGACCAAACCCATCATTAATTTTCAACCAATTCCAGGCTCTGTAGTTGATGTTCCTGAAACAGTTACGAAAGATCTAAGCTCTGACCAGCTGTATTTACTAAAAATCTGTTTATTAATTCAGCAAGGGGTACAAAATGCAGATCATAATAATATGCGGTATTTGAAAACTGCACAGCCGGTGCCTTAAGCCATGCAAGTTGGCTAACTAAAGCTAACAGACTGCTTCGATTGTACGTTTCAACAGAATCCGCATCTGATGATCTGAGGCGTTTGGTACGATTCGTACTGAACTTCTATGCCCCCCATATGGTTCTATATCCGCTCCCATCCCTTCTGTCAAGATGGTGCAAAGAATTTTCACTTTATGGTATCACAGTATCAAAAACTTTTTCCTGAGGATCAGAACATCATTTCTCCAGTGCTCCTAAACAACTCCTATTTTTGTCATCCAGAAAACTTGTTTCTAGCTGGTGTTGCAGATGAACGGGAAACAATAAGAAGATTTTTATGTCAACAAATTCTTCAAGCAAGAAAGATTTCCTCCACCAATGTGCAAGTTCGCTGCTTTGATAAAAGGCAGCTAAACGTCAAATGCTCAACGCACTTCCTACATGGAAAACTGAGAGACTGTGGAGTACTCCTAATCACCCCCCCCCACTTTTTTTTAATTATATTTTTTAATTGATTTTTTTTTTTAGTAATAAAAAAAAATTCTACCCAAAAAGTATTCCGTGTCATTCGGTCGTGTTGAAAAAATGTCGAAAGATGTTTCCGCGGTTTCTAGTAGGGTCGTTGCGTCATACTTCTCGACATGGTTGCAATACTTACAAACAAACATTCATCGATCGAAATACCTTCCAGCTACAGACAAAATCTGATTTTCTATGAGATTTTGTACTATGCAGGTTGTTTAGCATGTAAGAATGTAAGGATATTTAAGCTATACTGTATATCTGGCTATATATATATATTTTTGTTTTTAAATAAAAAGATTCAAGGTGAAGTTGGGGTATGAAAACAAATCTTGAAGAACTTACTTTTAACACATTTCAGTTTGTATCTGAAGTGAGCACCAAAATAAAGTTGTTTCAAATCTGCACTACAACTTTGTATGTTTTCAAACCCAGCTAATATATATATATATATATATATATATATATAATATATATCATATATATATATATATATATATATATATATAATATATACCTTTATATATTAATATATATATATATATATATATATTCCATCCCTTCAAGTCTTCCGCAGGAAAGATCCCGCCTACTGCTAGAAAACGTTTATGGCACTTTGGTTCCGCCAAATATAATGACTACTGCTTCCGTGGGGAGGGGGGTCCCTCCTGACTACTGTTTCCATGGAAAGGGTCGATCGATCGGAACCCGCATAATGCATAACCAAGGTGTTTCTCTTTGGTATGGAGGCGAACATTTCGTATTCTTTTTTTCAACTAAAACTAACAAGCCTTGGCTTACATTCACGACAGATACACGTCTTCAGGAATTTCGTCTCCTTCTTGAAGGAAAGGTGATCTCATTCAGCCTATTCCGAAAAGGGGGGGAAGGGGTTTGATCCCTCTTCATCCTCCAACTATCGTCTCCAATCGGCTTTAACCTCCATTCTTTCTTAAATTTTCGAAATCAATCCTCAGTAGGAAGATTTTTTTAAACACTGATCGCCAGCATAACTTTCTTCAGAAACGCTCTACTGCTCATCTTCTTTCTCTTCTTCCTGACTGATGATTCTTGGTTCTTCGCTATTCGGCATCTCGGTAAATGCTTTGCTGTGGCGCTAGACATATGGTAAGACATTCGATAGAGTCTGGCACAAATCTTCTCTCTGATTTCCTTTCCAGTCGTTCTATAGCAGCTGTTGTAGACCGCCTCCGTTCTCCTTTAAATTATAAGCCTTAACCTGGGCGATAGTGCCCCTGGGGGGAGTTGGGCTTGATTAAGAAAGGCAATAAGCTCTAGGGGCGTTGGGGGGGGGCGGTGAACTAAAATAATAAAATGAAATTATCTTCAATAGCAATTCTATTGTATATGACAGTGATGTTAATATTTATTTAAAAAATAAAATGAAAGATAAACATTGAAGACAATACATGATGAAAAAGATTACGTTTAAAATAATGCAAATCAGTGCATTATATATATAAAAACCTGGCCATTAAAAAATATATTTCTACTATGCTTCTGACACCAGGGCAAGAAGAACGTTCGAAAACGAAATTAATAGGAGAAATTACAAAACAAAGTTACAACCTTGAATGGAGGTTACAGAACTTTGAGTCTTAGGAAAAGAGGTGTTTGAGGAGATGTGTGCCTTATTTGATATGTTACCATGCACGATTTGTTTGTAAAATTTAGGTGTTTCCTAGGTTGTAACAATCGTAATATTTATTTTGAAAAATATGAGCAAAACGTAACATGTTACAAACATAACCATTTCGGTAACATTTCCCGCCACTCCTGGATTTCAGTCTTACTTATCTACTACTTGAATAATGATCTTTTCGTGATTTTTGTTTAAGCCTTCATATTTTTATGATGAGTGGAAAAAGAAAGTGTCGTCAATACTCGATTGAGTACCTTAAATATGGATTCATTCCATCCATTAATAATGAGCAAATGCCATTGCGCTTAATGTGTGAAAAAACGCTCTCAAATGAACAATGAAGCCTTCAAGAATGGTTCAACATTCAAGAAAAAATGCAGCCTAGTATGAAAGCGTTGTTTACCAAGGAAACTCCTAATTAGAGAAAGGGTTTGTTTTATCTTATAAACTTTCAAAATTAATTGCAAAATGTGGAAAACCACATACCATTGGCGAAACTCTTCTATTGCCAGCAATAAATGAAGCTTTGGATACCATGATTTGCCTAAATAAAAGTGCTACAACAACGTCAATTTCTTTCAGTAAATAGTACAGTAACATCATGAATAAATTAAATTGAAAAAGATGTTGAAAACAAACTATGTGAATCTTTAAAAACCAAAGAATTTTCTCTGCAACTTGATAAGTCAACTTTGCGTGATAATGAATCTTTGCTAATCGCCTACGTCCGCAATGCAAATTCTACAATTCTACTAAGGCAATTGTTGAAGAATTTCTCTTTGAATAACAAATGGTTCTTGACACAAAAAGTTTTTAAGGTTTTCAAAAAAAATGTTATACCAGGAATATTCCTACCACAAATATTAATGCATGTGCAACGGATAGAGCGCTAGCTATGATAGGTCGTTATGCCAGATTTATAGTACATAAACGAAGCAGATCCACAAATATTTACAGGTCTCTGTATTATTCAACGAGAACACTTAGCTGCAAAACATCTTAGTGATCCGCTACATGATGCTCTGAACACCGTAATTAAATTAGTGAATAAATTTAAGTCCCATCATTAAATGACCGTATCTTTCTGAAGTTATGCCACGAAAAATGGAGAGAATTTTGAGCGCCTTTTGCTGCATACCGAGGTATGATGGCTCTTAAAGGAGAACTGTCTGTACGATAATGTGGTAATACTTATAGCTGAGGTGAAAAACTTTACGTAAACTATTTTACATTAAAACATAAAATTATAATATACAAAAATGTATTCAAAAATTCTTTTGAAGTTTTTTTACCATACGTATAATATAAATGCATATTTTTAATAAAATATGAAAAATACGCTCCGAAAAAAAAAATGACTAATTTCGGCGTTAGGATAACACTATCGATGTTTGTTTTTGATATTTTCCGATTATTTATTATATCGATAAATAATTTTCTTTCATTATTTTTTTTACGATTATCAACGATTCAATTGAACCATAGTATATTTATACTATGATTGAATATACCAAACGAAGTTAATTAAATAAAAAATAAAAAATGTTTGTTAAATAATTATTTTTCGTACGATAGAATATACAAAAAATTAAATAATGCTCTAAAAAAATTTATATATATATATATATATATATATATATATATATAGTTACATATATATTATGATATATATATATATATTATATATATATATATATATATATATATATGAAGAGAGAGAGAGAGAGAGAGAGAGAGAGAGGTTAGGCCTACGCAATATATAAATCGATCTACGTAAACGTAAACTTTTACGATAACGTACGTATGTCCATATAGGTTAGGATAAGGGCCTACGCATATATATATATATATATATTATATATATATATATATAATATATATATATAGTATATATATATATTATATATATATATATATATAATATAATATATATATATAATATATATATATATAGGTAAAAGTTACTTAACGCCCACACATATTTTCTGAAAAATTTTCTAAGTTCAAAAAACTTTCTAAGTCAGAAAAATTAAGTTAAGTTTTTTAAGAAAATTCTTAGTGGCAAGCTTCTGGCATAATTCCAGAAGCTTGCCACTAAAGAATTTTCTTAAAAAATTAACTTAACTTATTTTTCTGAACTTAGAAAGTTTTTTGAACTTAGAAAATTTTCGGTCTCAAAATGTGTGGGTCCCTATGTAAACGTTTACCATATATATATATATATATATAATATATATAATATATATATATATATATATATAATATATTATATATATATATACTATATATTATATAATATATATATATATATATCACGGCCCAATAGGGGGCTCGAGCCGACGGCGAACAGGAGGGGGGACGTTTCCATACCCCGTAGAGGGAGGGGCGGAGGAACCCCCGCGACACCCAAATACCAAGAGCGGGGGTTCCGGAGACCCTCCCCGGAGGGGGGGAAATGTCCTACCCTGTCGTTCCCGGAAGGGGGGATCGAGAGACCCCGACTCCTGCCATTGGGGTGGTCTACCTTGGGGTACGCATTAGTTTAAAAAACATATTTTTTTAAAACTGAATGTGTACCCCAAGGGTAGCCGCCGATGGAATGGATCGGGTCTTCTCGGCCTAACGGGGAACGACAGGTAGGGACTTTCCCCCCCCTCCGGAAGGCCCGGGAACCGCCGCTCTTTGGTATTTGGGTGTCGCGGGGGTTTCCTCCGCCCCTCCCCTACGGGTATGTTAAACGCCCCCCTTTCTGTTCCCCTCGGCTCGAGCCCCTATTGGCGGCCGTTAATATAATATATATATATGATATAATATATATATATATATATTATATATATTAATATATATATATATATATATATATATATATATTATATATATATATATAATATATATTATTATGATAAAATTATTCATGATGTCACAGTATATGTAACGCGGAAATCGTGATGTATATATATATATATATATAATATTATTATATAATATATATATATTATATTATATATATATATATATATATATATATATATATATATATATATATATATATATATATATATATTAAATTATTTTTCTTTTTACATTAAGTAAAAAATATTGTTTTCCAATTTTATTTTTTTTTTTAATTTAAATATTTTTAATTTTTTACGTACATTTTTTTAAAAATAAAATCGTTGATAATCGATAAAACAATTATAATATCGATAATTAATAAATATCGATGTATCGATAGGTTGAAACGCATTTCGACGTCATTCTTCATCCCTACACGAACGAAAAAAAAGCCATAAAGTTACATTTTTCCTAGCGTTTTTTTTACATATTTTTATTAAAAATATCCATTTATAATATACGCTAATCGGTAAAAAAAACTTCAAAGAATTTTTTGATACCATTTTTGTAAATTATAAGTTTATAGTTTTAATGTAATAGTTACGTAAAGTTCATTCACCTCAGCTAAAGTATTACCAAAATATTTCATGATAATTTAAAAAAAAAAAGGGTTGAAATTGCCTATCTTTCAGATATTTTCACCAAACTAAATGAGATTAATATCAAATTGCAGGGAAGTAATATAAATTTTTTTAAACCGAAGGGAATTATAAATTATTTTATTGGCAAATTATCATTCTACAAAGAAAGCATAGGGAGGAAAGATTTCTTGCAGTTCCCAAGCCTACAAATTATATAGAAAACAACGTTTTTGATTGTAGATAGATATTGAATGCTATTATTCTCACCTGCAGACTCTGAAAGACTTTATGACCAGATTTAAGGATCTTTGTGATCTTGAAATACCTGATTGGGCCATAAATCCCTTTCTTTCTGATGCCTCTTCTGCTCGCCAAAATTTACATGAAGAAATTATTAAAGCCGTTATCGTTTTTGCCATTTGTGCATCTTACGCTCCGATAAGAAATGCTCACCAGTTTTACACGAATTTCGTGTTATAAACGAACGTTTGTTTACAAACATTTTGAATCAGCTGCTGTGATGGAGCACGTGGTTTTGGAATAAACAGAAATAAAAAAATAACAAATGGTTTATATTACAAATAATTGATCAACTATTGTGATGGAGTTTATCATTTGGAAGAAATTAGATTTAAAGTTAATTTTATGAATTAAACATTCGTCAAATCAAACGGATTACCACGCCGCCATCTTGTTGTTTACATTTTTCATAAGCGTCCTAAATTCGGAAAGCACGGGAAATAGCAACCTTACAGAATTAAGGAAATTCCTACGTTTTTGGTGAGCATTTTTTTTTTTAAATTTGCGCTAAATTTGACAAAAACGAACGCAAACTCGAGCATTTTTTACGTTTCGTAAGCATAAATGCAAAAACGAAAACGGCTTAACTACAATTGATCTTGAAGCTAAAGTACATTTTAAGCATCTTAGTTATGAAGCATTTTGGCCCAAAATGCAAAGCAAGTATCCTAAACTTTGGCAGGAAGTGAAATTTTCCTTTTTTCCTTCATATTTTTTGGACAAAGGGTTCAGTAGTGTGTTGCCAAATTACTACTAATACAGTGAAATAAATTGGTAAATTAGTCAAAGAAGAGGTTTGCTCTTCGCTTGACTAGCAACTGAACCTGATATAGAAAATATCGCAAGACCCCATCAAGCACAAGGGAGTCATTCAGTCACAATTAAGATAAGGTAAATTAGCAATTTTAGTCATTATTCATTTTTTTTTCTATACTTAAGTTTTTGTCTTAAACTCTGCATTTTTTAGTAAAATTATTTTATCATCCATTTTTAATAAATTTTAGTCACATTCCCTGCTTCTCCTAAATGAAGGGGGCCGTTGGGTAATAACTATTTGAAAGTGGGATCGACACAAAAAAAAAAAAAAAAAAAAAGAAAAAAAAAAAAAAAAAAAAAAAAAAAAAAAAGAGAGAGAGAACTACTGCAGTTTAAATCTATTACTAGTGGTGTTCCTCAAGGTTCTTTCCTATCCCCAACTCTTCTTCTGTTTTTCATTAATGATCTTCACTCTATCA
>JABUQX010009304.1:0-7500 GCA_015478945.1 Trachelipus rathkii | reverse complement strand
ATTAATTTAATTATTATAACCGTTATTACTAAAGTAGTTGTTTTTTTTTAATTTTTTTTATAAATTAGTTTCTTTTTTTTCACTTTCATATAAAATTTTAATAATTTAATTAAGTTTACAATTTAATTTATTTTATTAAAAAGACTCAAAAAAATTGGGTAGGAGCTACCTACCCTACCTTACCCTATGTATACGCCCCTGATATTCATATATATATATATATATATATATAATATATATAATATATAATATAAATATTAGCTCTATATTATATATATATATCTATATTATATATATATATATATATATATATATAATGTAATAAGCGCGTGTTGAGAGAAATGTGTGCGCAGACATGTAAGGACGTATATCACCAGCGTATGACAGTGCTGAGCATGTGTCCGTGTTTACAATTCAGCTTGCTTTGAGACACTGTCGTAGTGTGTTGTCGGAAAGTGTTAATTAGGAATTGTAAGCAGAGAGCAAGCATTAAATTCTGTGTCAAGTTACGGAAAACGTTTACAGAAACATTCAATTTGATAAAGGTGTATGGTGATAAATCATTATCGCGAAGCCGAGTTTAAGAGTGGTATACACGCTTTAAAGAAGGGCGAGAGTCGCTGGAAGATGATGAGCGTGTCGGCAAACCATCAACAGCACGTAATGATGACACCATTGCTAGAGTACGGGAGGTAATCCGAACTGGAACGGAGGCAAACCATCGATGATGTTGCCAATATTGTTGGTGTTTCTTATGGCAGTTGTCGCGCGATCTTGGCACAAGACTTGAACATGCACCGCGTGTGTGCGCACCTTGTCCCAGATTTCTCACCCACAGACAGTGTAAAGAGACGGCCTACATAAGCGGGGAGATCATTGCTATGATCGAGGATTGTTGAATAGGGTAATAACTGGCAATGAGACGTGGTGTTACCTGCAGGAGCCCCAAACGAAGAGTCAGACCTCTGAGTGGAAATCTAAGAGTTCATCACGAAAACAAAAGGTTCGAGCAGATCGCTCAAAGTCTTCTTTGATATTAAAGGTCTCATGAACTTTGAGTTCATACCTCAGGGACGTACAGTTACTAAGCATATGTACATTGATATTCTCCGTCGTCTTTGCAACGCAATCAGACGCAAACATACTGAGCTTTGGGTAAGCGAAAAAAAAGAAAAACAAAGACTGGGTATTAAACCATGACAATTTTCCCGGCACATACGTACACTCCTGGTCTCTAATAAAGTAAGTCGGCGGACATCGAACAGCACACGTATCCTGTACTTTTCTCAACTCCACTAACTACCAGAATTTGTATCCAACTATTTCTCTTTTTCTCTCATCAGAAGGGATGAAGGATAACTGTTCTTTTTTGTTTTTTTTATAAAACGGTCGTCAATAGAGAATTTCAGTCAGCAGAAAAGAAATTCAAGAGTGCTACGAATGCCTTGGTGCGGTGTGAAAGTGCGCGTTAAAGCAAAATGATGCATTACAGCGATTTCGAAAACTAGTGGTACGAGCGCCCTCCTGCATACTGATTTGGGTTACACATATGCATAACAGCGAGTGTTTTCGAACATCGACCTGGAACGATCCCATGGGTCGCAACACCTGTGCAGGGCCAAATAAGGTACTTGAAACTTGCCATCTTAATCTGCGTGTAGGCCCGATATGACAAGTTTAATTAAAGATTCCTCTATGTTTTTTGACTTCTACCTCGGTCACGTAATATCTATATAGTAACATATATATATTATATAGATAATATATATACTATATATATTTATAAATTATCATATAGAATATATATATATATAGATATAGTATATATATATCAATAATATATATATATTAGTATGTAGAACGTATGTAGATATATATATATATATTAGAGGACGAGACGAGAGAGGACTGTCATCTGCGACTTCAGACGGAACGCGAGAGACGCTTCTGAGGTATATAGTGATGGGCTGGCCTCGGGAGCCGATCTCTCGATGTGCAACTGGGATGTGACATTGGGTAGCCATCTGACCTGATGGCGGGAACTTAGTGACGAGTACCAGCTACTCACGATCCGTGACGAGAGACTTGCGAGAGAAATTATAGTATTGTTAAATAAGTTCTTCCTATTTAAACATGCTCCTCTCCTTATTGTCAGCTATTCCGCCCCGTGAAGAAGATAAGTACGCCTTCCTAAACTGAGAAGTATTTTTTTTTTTCTTTGTTTTTTTTTTTTTTTTTTTAATTTTCCAATACCTAGTGCGCTTGTATTCATTCTTTGTTGCATCAACCCATCGTCATGTAAACTAAGAAAAGCAAGATTCCTTTAATCTAAGTTCTCTCTCTCCTCTCTCTCCTCTCTTCTCTCTCTCCTCTCCTCTCTCTCTCCTCCCCCTCCTCTCTCTCTCCTTCTCTCCTCTTCTCTCTCTCTACTCTCTCTCTCTCTCTGCTCGTCTCGTGGTGGTCGTCTCAACTTAGGCTGACCTGACAATCAATGACCTAAATCCCGACACTCGCTATCTCACACACACACACACACACACACACACACAAATAACTTTAAACTAAAATGAATAATGACAATCAGGCAACCAGACATTAATCCACACAAACGTCAAAATTCACGTCACACTTTAAACTTAATATTCGAGTACAAGGCACAAAATACGCGTACGAGTTTCGCGTGACTTAGACTTACAGCAATTATTTTTTATGTTTTTTATAAACAGCAAGTATAACATCTTCCCACAAAAAGGATAAACAATGAATAAAACTAGCGACACTCTAATCAAAAGAAAAATAATTAATTAGAAAATTCTTATTATTTTGTGCTCAAATCCTTGTAAAGTGATATGACCCAAGTGGAAAAAAATGCTATTACAATTATTTTGAGAAGAGAGAGAGAGGGACGAAGGATTGAGGAGAGAGAGAGAGGAGCAGACAGGAGAGAGAGACGAGAGAGAGAGAGAATGAAGAGAGAGAGAGAGAGAGGAGAGAAATATGAGAGAGAGAGAGAGAGAGACGTGTTCTTAAGAGAGAGAGAGAGATGGAATGAAGAGAAGAGAGAGAGAGGATTAGAGCAGAGAAGAGAGAGAGGGAGAAGAGAGAGATGAGAGAGATGAGAGATGCGAGATTAGAGAGAGCTGAGATCGAGAGAGAGAGACCGATGGAGGAAACACGATTGCGAGAGGATGATTCGATTGACGACGTACATTCGCGGGAAGTAGATGGGATTTAATAGATGATATAGTAGTAAATGATCAAGAACGGAGGCGAGATGGTGGATTGATTGGATCCAGAAGGATATGTGGAGTAAGAAAGGTGGGAGAAGAACGTAGGAGAGAAGGAGGGAGATATGAGAAGTTCCCAAACCCAGCACACGGGAGCTTTGTGCATATTAGAGGTGCCCGTGTGAGCATATGAAGAGGAGTAAGAATGAGGGAGAGAAGAAAGGGAGGGAAAGACCTGATAGAGAATGAGTATGAGATTAGGAGGGGAGAGAAAGATGAGAGAGAATCAATGAGTAATTGAGGTGTCAGTGTACGAGGGAGCAGAAGGGGAAGAGTATAAGATGCTCAGGTAATTGATTGAGGTTTTGCCGAAAGAGGTTGCGGAGATGCGAAGTGAGCTGAGAAGGAGGAGGACGTGGAATTCGGGTGAGTGGCAGAATAGATAGAACAAAGGTAGCGATTTAGAGGAGGAGATCGGAGGCTATGGAAGAGAAAAATGGTCACGTTTGAATCCAAAGATTTCCCTTACGATTTCGCTACAAATTCTCCACAACAACGGAAATAGTAATCTTGTCACTGCAACCAGAGATAGCGAGAGAGACAAAAGAAGTAACGTAAGAAGAAATGAAAAACTTTTAAATCTTCTTAGGTTTTATGGATTTTACCAACAGGCGTCATGATAGAGAAGTGTTAATTTTATGCTGCATAATCATTACCAGTATTTAGAAAATGATTTAGGTATTGGTTTGTTGGTCGTGAGGCCAATGACTTATCACATATTTAAGATGTTTATTGTTTTACTATGATTCATGTAGTCACCAAATCCGGGTCGTATGCGAGTGTGTGTAGAAAAAATATAGACTAGTCGTTGTCGCTACTCTCGATCTGGTTCTAACAGATAATTAGCGGAGTGAGACTATAGGTATGAGTGTTCATGCTCCTCCCGTATATGTCTTATTCATATGTATATTATATGAGGTATCCTCTTTTTTTTTGTAATCAGGCTCTGGCCATTTCCAAATTATTTTAATAACTAATCTTTACCTCAAACCTTTGTCGGCTTTTCTTCTCTTAATATATAGTTATAAATTAAATTTATAATTTATTATTATTACTATTATTTAATTAAGAGTTATAATGTAATAAAGAATTCCCTCAGTATACGGTGGGGATGGCAGGCAAATGGTGTGTGAATTAGATAGTGATGAATATTGGAGGATGAAGTTGGAGTAGGTTGTACCTATTACCATATATGTGTATTAATTATGCAGGTTATTATTGGTTCTGTGATGTAGGAAGATCTGTTTCAGCTCATCTCGGGTGAATAAGTCGTATATGGTGGAGAAGATTTTGTACTGAAGTGATATGATTATTAGTATAAAATCGAGTAGGGGTTTATTATGAATAATATAAGTATAATACGTTAGATATTATATAATAGAGTAAGGTTATGAGTTGGGAGTGAGGACCCACTTACCTCAGTGTTGTAATGTTATTAGTAAGGATGATGACAGTATGGTTAGTCATAGTTAGGTCTGAGTTTAAATATTTTATGATAGTAGGTATTTGTTGGATGAGAATGAGGATAGAACGGGATGTTGTCTAGAGGGTGTAGTTATAGTAGTATAAGTTGATGTATAAATGCAGGAAGGTGCTGGGTGAGTGATGCATATTAAAATCGTTTTTGATGTAAGATTAACGAGTAAGGTGACTAAGTCTTGTGAGATGCCTCTAGCAGTCTTACTCACTCACTCTATGTATGGTTACCTGTAGTTATTGTATGGTAGTGGATGAGACTTAAATGGTCTTGAGAATAAGAGATAGTAATCTCAATAGTATTCAATGTGTTCACGTTAATGTGACAATTCTATAGGGGCTATGGTATAAGGGTTGTTGAAAATATGTGTGTAAATTTATAAAGTGAGAATGAAGTACTGAGTATATAGAGAGTATAGTGTATAGGTGTGAGTAAATGAAATGGAGGTATAAATGATAGAATATAATGAAATTACAGAAAAAAAAAACAAATAAAAAAAATATTATATATAATAAAATTTAAATAAAATTAATAAATAATGTAATATCGTGACGATTTGGATTAATTGAGTCTATGTGAGGAAATAGTGAGTGAATAAAGATCGGTTGGTTAAGACGGCTAGTATAGTGAATAGAGAGTTGTGTTAGTGGGAATCGACCGGCTGAGAGTACCTAGTAAAGAGATAAAGTTAGGATTCGTAGTCGGTAACGCAATCGGCTGAATGAGAATAGAAATGTGCAGGTTTGGCAGCGGCGATATGAATATAAAGTGCATAGATAGGAGTAGTGAATGCGGTGTATTTGTATATGGGGGTGACATATAGGTATTGGCCCACCTTAGTAGCCAGGGGATAGAATAACTACTTTTTATCATATATTGGACGATTTATACATACATATGTTGAGTGTAGGTTTACTCCGTCCGCGCTCGTGCGTCCTCTCTTTATTGAATTCTCTTTATGTGAGGTAGGACTCTTTCCTGTCTCCGTGTACGAGCTTCATCCGGCTCACTAATATTTATTAGAAGCTTAGCGAGAGAGGGCGTGTCGCGTAAAGGGAGACTCGGGCTTTTCTCTTTTCGACACAGTTATATATTCAGAGTCTCTACGCAATCTATATGCTTCTCCGATTGGATCATGTGCGATTGATAGACATTATTTTATTCCGACGCTTTTGCGGCGTAATAACATCACCTCTACCCACAGATCCTTCCGTGTGACTCATAAGAAGTGTTAATACGTGAGTTAGAGGAAAGAAAAAGAAGAGAGTGGTGTAGGATGTGAAATAGAGTATTTGTTTAATCTAGAGATGGTTAAACGTTATAAATGTGAGTGAGCCCTTACTATAAAACCCCCCTTCATCCCTCTCATCATGCCTTCTATATCCATACCAATATATTCAATAAACGCTTCTTTAGACTGTTGACGTGAGAGTACGATACAATAATATATTGAGTATGAAAGATGCTTAAGAGGTGATTTGAGTAGTATATTTGAGTTATATTCTATAGTTAATATATAAATAATTAAAGCCAGATCGCTAGGATGCGTAACCTCGGTGCGAATGAATGAATACTAAGTGTATATATTTTAATTATAAGAAAATTATTTCATTAATCATTATTAATTTATGAATATTATTATTTAATCATTCATTTAATGTAATTGATTTTTATTTTTATTTTTACATATATATTTTTATATGACCTTTATTAATTATAATTATATTTAATTAATTTATTTAGTTTATATATATATTTATTATGTAGTAATTATTTATAATTTAATGTTAATATATTGATTATTTATTATTATTATTATATATTAATGATTATTTGTGGTCGTCGTCTAATATTGATGATTTGAAATTGTAATAATTTAATTGTAATTCATTCAACTTTAATTATGTTCATATTTTAATATCCTTCAAAACGCATCACCTCTTTCTAATCTGTTCATTAATACATTTCTATATTCCCTTAAGTAAAATCATTATTATATAATGACATTTATTTTGTTCTTTAATCTTCTGTCCATTTATTGTCACTTCCGTCTAATTACTCTCTCCTCACTCTCTCATTATAATTATTATTTACATTATAATCAATAAGTTGATGCATATATTACTTATTGAGATATATATTATATATATATAATTAATCTATATTTAATATTCACATATATTTTCACTCTAAGATGTCTTTACGCTCTTAGCTCTAGCCAAACTATTACTTCATAAATCATATATACTATATATATTATATAGAATTACATATCTGTATTATATCTCTATACACTTATATTTATAATTATATTGATATATAATACTTAATTATATATTATATATATATTAATATATATATATATATATATATATAGTAATTAATATATTTAATATTAATTATTAATTAATATATTAATATATATAATTTATATTATTACATTATATAGTTAATATTATATATATAAATATTTATATGCACATTGACACGATCACTAATCATTCATTATTTTATTACTGTGATTTATTGAAGGTTTAAGAAATTTGAAACTAAATAATGAATAATTGTGCGATGTGCTATATAATCAATTTTTTATTAGAGTTCCTAAACATGGTAACATAAAAGGTGCAGAGGGCAATACACTCCCTTATTCTTATCATTTTACTGAACGATTTAATACAAATAAACAATGAATATAACTATATCTGATAGTTTAGATTTAAAACTTATCAGATA
>JABUQX010009302.1:17500-65355 GCA_015478945.1 Trachelipus rathkii | reverse complement strand
GACAGCGAAAAGCAAAGCACCAGAGAGAAAGAGAAAAGTCAACATTCTCCCACCCATCAGTCGCAACCTTGGACTTTCACTTGCGTTTGGCGAGTAGCTCACACTGAGCTACCGGGAGCATTTTATATAAATAAATATGAAATACAAAAAAAATATTAATATATATACATGTAACTATATTATAATATTATATATATATATATATATAATATATATATATATATATATATATATATATATATATATACTATATATATATATATATATATATATAGTATATATATTATATATATTATATATATCATATATATATAGTATAACATACATACACATAAAAATACAAAAACATATATATCTACTTGTATATAATATATATATACTTATACTTATATAATATATATATATATATATATATATATATATATTATATATAATTATTATTTATATATATACTATATATAATATATATAATATTATAGTATATAATATATATATATATATATATATATATAATATATATAATATATATATATATAATATATATATATATATAATATATATATAATAATATATATTATATATATATATATATATATATATATATAATATATATATGTAATACATTACACATATACATTACAATAACATTAGCACTACATCTAGTAACCAACAATATATAGCTACAATACAGTAAACTACTTTATATTAATAATAAATATATAACATAAGTTATAATTATAAGTATAATACAAAACTAATAATAAAAACTAATAATAAAAACTATATACATCATTAAATAAACGATATATATAATAACCTACTCAGCTAAATTATACATACACACACTACTCTAACTATATAATTATATATATAATAATAAATATAATATAATATATATATTACATAATACTCTACACTATATAGTATACGTACTAATAGAAAAAATAATATAATATATATAATATTAGATATAATATAGTTAATAACTATATCACCTGAAAACCTAATATATAATATACATATATATTACTACACAAAACTAAATTCAGTATTAATATATATATCAAATAATAATAACAATATTTCATTACATATTATTCATTTAATTATCCATTATTGATTAACAGTATATAATACCAAACCACTACATTTTCAACACAAAATACACAAGTAAATTCTATACCAACAACACTACATAAGTCTCTACCATATTATCTAATATACCGTATTATTATGTTTGACACTTATTTAATGATAAATATGTTATGAGCTAACCGGGGACTATCTATTCACCATAATCTTACAATATATTCAACCTACTATTCACTATCATTATTAACATATAGCACTCTCTCGGGAAGTATCCACATATAATATTAATAATTAATCTTAGATTATTCACCCAAAACTATCTGTATTCATTAACCTAACTTCACTTTTATTCACAAAGTTACTATTACATATTAATTCATTTAATAATAGTTATGTTTGGTATTATAATATCAAAACCAACCATTGCAGAAGGAAAATAATTAATATAAAAGAAATAAAAGAGGGTGATTACCAAACATTAAATAAATAATAAAAAAATAAATAAATATAAAAAAAATATAAATAAAAAAATATAATAAAGAACAAAATAAATAATAAAATTAATAAAAATAATATTATATATAATAAATAAAATTAATTATATAAAATAATAGTAGCACACTCGTCAAAATATACGGCGTAATTGGGAACTCAGAATCCTGGACCGTTAAAGTGGAAAAAAACTCCGATTAAAGTGAATTAAGGAACGTATGTTTCGCAACACATAGCAAAAGATAACTTTATTATGATACTAAATAATATATTAAGTGGAATGATAGATAACACTAATTATAGCAATCCCCATGAATTAGCGCGGATTTTTGTATAAACAATATATTCCTATTAAAATATATATTTTGTACGTATAGTACAAGGTTTAGAACTGAAAAAGAACAAATTAGAAAATATAAAAATTTTTAATAATACAGTTATATTTAATATGTTAAGTCTGAACTGACTCACTTCTTCGTCCGGAACTGTACAATGATGGTATGGAGAGCAAAAAAATATATTACATACATTCTGAACCTGTCAACAACCGCCTTCGCCAATGCAGACAGATGATTAGATAAAAGAATCAAGTTGGTGTATAAGAATCTAAAGAGTTAAAGAATGGCAGGATCAGACTGTTTACAGTAGTGAAGAGGATTAGCTTATGGAGGCAACTCTAATTGATATGAAAGACAATCAAAAAAAGTCAAATGTCTCATAGAGTATCTTTTTTAAAACTTAATAAAATGAAAATAAATACACGACAATAGTTAGGAAAAAACGCTACGACAGGACGGTATAAAACAGACGAGATCACGCAGACAATCGCAAATTACGCTACAAACGCAGTTTTGGACGTGAGAGATTACTGATTCTATTAACAGTGAATGTGCGTAGCAGATTCCTTCATGAGTGCACAACAACTTGAGTAAATAACTAGTATATACGAGCGCCGTTATGACGAAACGCCGTTAAGCTGAGTAAGCCGTTTTATTGCGAACTGCTGCAAATTGTAATATTATATAAATTTATATAAAATATATATATAATATAATTAAAGAATAAAAAATATATATAATAAAAATAAAAATAATATATAAAATAATATATAATAAATATATATATAAATAAAATAAATTAATATATAAATATAAATAAAAATATAACTTATATAATATAATAAAAATATATTAAATGTATAAAAATATAATAAATTGGAGAAGAAATTATATATTACCCAATTCATAATCCATAGTCTATAATTAAAGTGAGGAGGGTACATATTGCACACACCTGGGCAAATAGTAAAGGAAGACGGGACGTGCAATCAACGTCCCAATTCTATAACCAATTCATTGACTATTCAATCCAACAATCTACTACGAGGCGTGAAGTTAAAAAAATTAGATGATTATTATTTTAATCTGACAAAGTAATAAAGAAGAAAAAATCATTGATCCTTCCAAAGGAGAAAGATCTACTTTGAATACGATATTCAAAGAAAAATATAAATATAAATAAAATATTAAAGAAAAAAATTATAATTACCATATATATAATAAAAAGAATAAAAATAATAATATATAATATAAATAAGCCTAATAAATATAATAAATATAATATATTAAAATAAATATAAATAAATATATAAGTAAATATAATATAATACATAGAATATAATAAAATAAATAATTAAAAATAAATAATATTAATATATAGCGGTTACATAAAAAAAATAAAAATGAATTTAATATAAAAAAATATATAAATATATAAATTATAAACATATATATTTTTAATATTCAATAAAAATAAAAATGAAGGACGACAGAAAATATAATAAAGAATAAAATAATAATATAAAATAAATTCAATAATAATATAATACCGGAAAACTGAGGAGATATAAAAAAGTGTATATAGATATATTAATTTATTAATTTTATAATTAATTTATAATCTAAAAAGTAGCAGCTTAGAATATTATTAATTAATATAATTATTAATAAATATAGTGAATCTGTAATTATAATTATGAATATCAATAAAATTACGATCATCAACAAGATCAAGTAAAGTAGTAGTAAAGAAAAAACAGAAAACCAAGTAAAAAAAAACAGTAAAGTAGAGAAATAGATAAAGATAAAAAATAAAGTAAGTAGATAAGAAAGTAGTAGTAGTAGTAGCATGTTGTAGAAAAATTTATATATTAATTTATTATATATAATTAATATAAAAAGATTAAATAATATCTATTAATAAATAATAGTTATTATATTACTATTATATATATTATTATATAAAATTATTATTATTATTAATTATTAAAATTATTAATTATAATATTATAATTATTATTAGTATATATAGTATAAATTATTAAAATTTATATAATTTATTATTATATTATTAAATATTATATAATAAACAAGCAAATGGAGCTTAAAACTGAAAATTTATATTTCTATCTGTAATTTTATTTCTTTAGTATTTTTATTTCCAAGTGTAGTATCTAGTATTTCTTAGTATTTCTTTAAAGAAAACTTAAATAAATTAGTCCAATAAGAACATGATACTACAATTAAAAGCAATATATTGGGATTCAAGATTGACATGACTCATGACCATGCTATTCATAGAAGTAGTACCAAAGTTTCCAAATCCTATATCTAACATTACACCAAAACGCTAAGAATATAATTATGGAAAGAAAGTTATATATATTATATATTGCCTCAATCTCTGAAGAAAGGACTGAAAAATTTATAGCAATAGAATTAACCTGCTTTGCTTGAATGCAATAATTTATCTAATGTAATGTATATATATTATAAATTAATAGAAAAATTAATAGAAAAAAAAAAAAATAATAAATAATAAATAGAATTATAACATATAAAAGAAAATATTATGAAAGTAAAAAATACATATTAATTATAAGAATTAATTTAAAATTAAAAAGAATAATATAATAGTAAAAATATCACTAGCTTTTATATAAAAAAAAAATAATATAAAAAGTAGAAAATTGGGGAAATAAGATGTAATATAAGCTAACTATAAAATATAAGTAGAAAAGAAAAAGAAAAAAAAAAAAAATATTAAGGTAAATTAATAGTATTAATTAACATATTTAATGTATATTAATGAATAATATATGTACATAAACTAAAAAAATAATATAAGAATATAAAAAAGAGTCATTTTAAATGTATATCAAATAAAATAAGTAAAAATATATATAATATATAATAAAATAAAATAATATTATAAAATATATAAAGATATAAAATAATAAAAAAAAAAGAAATATAATATATATAATATATAGTATATTATACTATATATATTATATATAGATATAAACACAAACTACTAACACAAGGTCATATATGGGGTAGTTAAAATAAAGTAAAAATTAAAATAATAATACAACAAGTAAATATAAAATATAAAGAAGCACTTATATACATAAGATAATATATATATATATATAAGAAGCGCCATGGCGAAAAGATATACTGCAATCTCTGACCAGATATACTCATCAATTTATCAAAATAATCCACTGAACATATCCGCAACCTCATCCGCAATATAATTTTCCTGCACAGAGAGAATATACGCGCGAGATTGAAGTACTCTCAATCACAACGCACAACAAATGAAGTATGAGGAATCGAAAAGCCACCACTGTGAAGCGCACTGACCTAATACATATATAATATACTACCCTAGTAGATATCTATATATGAATATATCACTATAATAAATAATAAAATATACACAGCTACTCTTATACAAATATATACTATACATATATTAATTATCAAAATATTATATATATATATATATATAAATATCATAGTATATTCTACTAATAATTTACAAAATTTTATACTAAACATATAAATATTCAAATAATATATATATATATATAAATATAATAATATAATACAGCCACTATATATTATAGCTCATAGTTACTATATATATCACACACATTAAATATTAACATATAAAATAATAAGATATAACAATTATATAACATATATATATACACACTTACATTAACTTAAAAACAATATATATATAAAATATATAGTTAAGTATATATAAAACGGGAAGGGACTTTCTCAAGAGAGATGACAGAAAACTAAAATGAATGCTGGAGACTATAATAATTGAGGAACATTTACAAACCCAACTCTGCTGAAACACGATGACCGCAATCGGTGGCCAAAAAAGTAACAACTTATATACTAAATGCCTAGATGGAACAAAACAAGACACACAATCTTTATGAAGCCACTAACACAAAACAGCAACATACTACTAAACACAACCACCGTGTTTTCAAGAGGAGTTAAAATTAATTTAGGATGCTTAAATAGCTGGATGACAATCGTGCTAAAGGGCACGAAAGTAAATATCACCAGCCTGCAAATAAAATGTAGCAAAGAATCATAATACAAGAGAACAGCGATACCACACCCATTAACCATCTGTTAGCTGAATAATCACGACATGAAATATACTGAACCTCTCTTTGGCTTTTCCAGCAGCGGACGAAGAGTCATGTTCAGAGGTGAGTTCAAGCACTATATACAAATGATCGAAGACAAGAATATCAGAAAGAGCAGGCAAAAGAGCTGTAGAGAATCAAAGATTAGAAGATCCTACATATAGAGTTTTGTGGCGTAAAGGAGTACATAAGCAAAAAGCTTTCCACCTCTTGAAAGAGGTTCACCAGGAAATATACTTATGCATGCCACACTCAACAAGCTCTCGCCTACGCTAAAGATTATAGCGTCTTTATTAGTGCCCGTAGAGCAGAACTCATTCTCATGCCGAAAACAACACAAGCAAAAAGACTCTCCCTCAAAGGGCCAGGCCAACACAAAGCTTTTAAGTGTTTTGAGCAATAGATTTGGAATTATTAATTTCAACCATTATACAATATAAAACCATCTCTCCCAAATGGTGGCTAAGGACACTTGTGTAAAGAGAGTCTGGTGGGGTGCAAAAAAGTTGGTACACCAAGAGTCCTGGAACTCTGGCTAACAAACGCATGGCTAATATAAATAAATGCAAAATAAAATTGATAAATACTATATACACTAACTTATAAATAAACCAAAAGAATAATATAATAAAATAATGATACTTATAATCAATATATATATAATAACAAATAACTAATTATAGATAATATAATATAATAATAATACTCTAACCAAAATAATATATAAACAATCATAATATCAAAAAATAATATAACGCTCACTGTGGCAAGACCCATACAAAACAGCATAAACCTAATCCGCTAATTCCGCAATCACGCAAAATCCAGACGGATGTGATTCTATAACATATACCGCATCGCACGATGATATGCTGAAAAGTCGACGTATACTACCGACTACACCTTCTGTATAACTACATATAATGAAAACTAAAATATACACTCACAAACAAAATTCTGCAATTTAAAGGTAATGCTCATATATAATATATATATGTACACACAAACTAATTGATTAACTAAATCATAAACATAATAATCGATAACCATTATAAATACCTCAAATACAAACCGCTTCCTCCTCACTAACTACAAAAAACCAAATAAAAATAACAATAATAAATAACTAGCTAGTTACTATACGTATACTATAAATACATACATAAATGCACATAAACATATGTATAAATATATTATGACAAAATATAAGGCAACAGATTAGATTCATATAAGACGTGACAGCAAAAAATGAAAGGTCATGGGCTGAAAAACAATAATAACAAAAAACAGCATGGCAAGCTTTGAGTTATTATTGGCATCCACTATCTGTCAGGTAGATATATAAAAGACATATACAACCAAAAAAAGGTTTTATAAAAAAAATAACCACCATTAATAAGAACAACTTTTAACGACAATATAAATTGAATCTCTCAATACATCATATTTTTAATATTGGCACAGAGTAAAATGAGAAAACCCCACAACAGGTATTGATAAGTGAATGTGTGTGAGATATGAATAGTGCAAGAAGGATAGGTGATATATATAAGCAGAGAAACAAACAAACAAAAAAATGGGAATCAAAGGCTCTCGAGCTAAGGAAAGAAGACAAACAGTACATGAGCTAGACGCTGAAGAAAGATTTGAACAGAAATAGTAAATCCTGCACACGCCAAGATGGACCATTAGCTGAAGTTGAAAAGTCCAAGGAATGAAGGACACGCGCAATAAGATGGTAGATGCACAAATAGAGGATTTGAGCAAATAATAAAACACAAAGACTCATATGGAGAAAAAAAAAGTATTGATCCATATATAACGAGAGGAATTGTTTGGTGTGAGAGCCCAAAAATGTACCCTTAGTTAAGGGTAAGGGAGATAATAAAGGGAACTAGTAGGAACTATGGGGAATTAGTTTAAATAGACATGTTGCTCGGGAAAGAAAAACCAATACTCTGGATTATCTGCGCCAGAAGCGTGACAAAAGGACTAATGTGGTGGATCAAGAAACAGGTCGCAGTTTAGAAATGGTAGAAATTTGTGGATAAAATTTTGAATGCTGGGATATGATGTTGTTTACAAGAAGAGCAAAGAAGAAATAAATGTAATTAGTATTAATATCAAATGTTACATAATTGCAACAGGCTCATGATAGGATTAATAGGGAAGCTCTTGGCAGGTCATGTAGTGATTTCAAGGCCTGATTGATCGATAGGCTCTGAATGGAATCGAATCCGCTGTAGATGAAAGATAGTGAAGCGTGTTCTCAGATGAGATAGGCACTCTTGAAATAGATTCGCGGAACTATATTTAATAGCGCAGTAAAGGCAAGGCGATTGCACTGTATTCCTCGCTCATCCATCTGGCTCTAGTACACTTTGCGTAACCTCATGAATACGGTTAATGGAAACGCTCTAGAGCGTAGGAATTGTAGGGGGAAAGCCGACCGGAAACAAGGTTGTTAGATGCTAGTCAGAATGAGAAAAGAGGGAGGGTGCAGCTACCTATATTTGCGAAAGAACCAAGAATGATGTCGTTAAAATAGAAATCAAACCACACAACTGTGAGGCTCGAACTGAAGAGAGTTTGAGAGGGTGTGTAAAAGGAGATGGAACAGAAAACGAGAAGCCGAGATAAAAATAAATTTATGGTTGGGACCAAACGCAGTGGGACATTTCCTTGTGTGAAGTTTGATGTTAGATGGTGAACAGCTGGAAACAAGTTGTTCTGAGTTTACTAAGAACTCATTGGATATATATGTTGGGATGAAAATCGGGAACGAGATGATGACATCAAGATGCTCGTAGCGCAGGAGTTACATGAGAATATAGCCAGGGAAGGTGGCTGGTGCAATTAAATCGATTGGTGGCCATGTAAAAGAGCTAAGTCTGAGTTGCGCTAGGGCCTGACATGAGGGATGTGTTACCAAAGTGATGAATAGCCCAAACTAAGATATTAAGTAGAGGACTATGAGCATCTGGAAATAAGAGCGTATAGATCTATGGTATAATGTGTTCAGATGGGTTATCTTGTGAGAAAAATTGATAAAATGAGGAATGAGCATATTAGGAAGTTGTGTGGTGTGAAGAAAGGCGTAAATGAGAAAATAAACGTGAGTTCATCAAGTTGTCATGGTAATATGGAAAGAGTACATGATAGTCGGTTGGTTAAGTGGAAGTATAGTGGTAAATATGCTGGGAATCGCCCGGATTGGAGACCGAAGAAAAATTGGATTGAGCCAGTAAAAAAATGCCTGAAGTAGAAGAATATGAGTTTGACATAGGCGAGAACAAAGGTGCATAATAGGAGTGAATGGCGGGGTTTTATGAGAGAGTATGGTTGTGGGACTGGGTCAAGGGATACCACAGTGAGGGTTCTTTGCAGTCTCGTAAAGCCCTAGGGTGGATTTTTTTTTCTGACTGCGACTTCTCACTTATGAGTATAAAAGGGAAGGTAAAGGGTGGGGGCTTTTTTTGAAACTTGAGTCAAGTTCTTCTACTACTTTTCTGTTTCCGGTGTTATGTGACGCACCTCACCCCCAATCTGGGGAAAGGAGATGATGATGATGATGATGATGATGATGATGATGATGATGATGATGATGATGATGGTTTTTAATAAGATAATTTGTTCATTATTTTGATGAGGCGGTTTTAAAAGCATTTACTGAATAAATTCTTTTCTACTTTACGTTAAAATGATGGAGCGATTTATTATAGAAATATAATTTATATTTTTTTCTTTCTTTTCATATTTTATTTTTGTCTACTTTTCTTTAACATCAGTTTTCTCTCTCGAAGTTGTGATAAATGGAAATTCAATTCAGAAAACTTCACGAAAAACTTGATTACGATATTAATCATATTTAGGGATGCGTCGCTTTTCTATTACGTATAATATATTACTATTATATGTAAATACAATTAAGATTGACTGCTGTGCCTGGAAATCATTTTAGAAGCGAGTGTTTTTTGCAGATAAGGAACCCAAAAAAGCGGTGAATAAATCTCTCACTTTATTTAGGAGGATTTTTTTCTCATATATATTCGCTTTTCTCGCCACTAAATTACTCTCCTTTTTCCTTTTATAACTCTTTCATCCAATGTGAGAAATTAAAATTTCCTGAGAATTATGGAAGACATGACAAGCGCGAGGAGATTTTTATCTAAAAAGCGAAATGCGATGACACAAAAGTTGCCAAGCGTCACCAGAATATATAATGTGACTCGCGAAATGAAAATTTGTCTTCTGTAAACTTTTAAAATGGGAATGAGGAAGAAACTATAAATTTAAAACTCTTTTTAGTTTGGATTTATCACACGAATGTTAACTAAAGGCCTTCCTCAAACAAATTGCCTCTTTCGTATGCTTGTCTTGAATTTATTGCGCACAGTAATTACATGGTATTTTCATGTATAAGCAAAAATGGAAGTTCATAAATCTCACTTATCCAACAAAATCAAAGAGTTTTAGTCTTTGTTGTCACCTTTTAAATTGTCTTTGCATTGCGCCTAATAATTTTTATAGCGAAAATCGAAAAAATAAACATTATTGCAACTAAAAAATTCCTTTTTATGCTATTTATATTAAATTAAAAAGTTGGTACAACTTTGAATCGTTCAAAGAAAGTCTTGTAAAAGAAACTTAAATAATAAATTTAAGTCTGTGAATTGAATATAATTTCTCTTTTTTTATTAAAACTTTTTACTTGTTTATTTTTCCAATTCTCCGAAAATTATACAAACAGGACAAAACTATTTGTTGCTTTAAATTTCGGTGAATATTTTGTAAGTCTTCAAAGGTACGAGAAACTTTAAAGGAATACTGATTCATTTATCATTGTGAAAAATGATGAATAATTACACGCCTTCTTCCATCACAGTGATAAATTATCATTCCAAAGTTTTGTTGTGCCATTTCTTTTGAAGCGAAACCTATACAAAAGTCTTTGAAAGTCCTGATATTAATGAATTAGCGACTGTGTTTTATGTTGAACTTCAATCAATGAAAGGGAACTTTTTTTTATCTTTTTCTCACTTTGATCACGTATTTAAAAAAGAAAAGGTAAGGAAAGAAAAAAAAGAAAAGATTATTAAGACTCGTTTGCAAGATGAAGCCATCAGAATTGAATATTACAAGAAACAAGACGACTTAGACAAAGCTTCCTTTCCTGATCAAGAAGAAAGATTGCCAAAAGCGAGTGCTGAGTATTAATCCATAATGTTAATGTGATCCATATTAGACGTTTTAGGGAAGGAAATTTGTTTCTTTTCTAGCAAATTGTATTGAGGACATTATATTTATTAGATTATTCTACTTCATATTTCATATTCTGTGAACTTTAAAGAAAACAGAAAATTTCATGATTTATCAGTAGAGATCAAGAATAATAATATACGAGAAATATTAATAATTAATATTAATATATAATAAAATATAATATATAATATATAATAATAAAATATATAAATATAATATATATATAATATATATATAATAAATATATTATATATACAAATCAATATAAAATAAAAGATATAACTTTAACACTGGATGTCAATCATTCATTGATAAAATAATATAATATATAATATATATATAATATATATATATATCATATAACAATAATATATAATAATATATGTGTGTGTAGTGTGTGGTATGCCGCGCGTGCGTGTGTGTGTGTGTAGTGTGATGTGAGGAAGTGGAAAAAATAAAAAAATAAAAAAAAGAATAAATAAAAAAAAAAAAACGTGCGTCCCTTAGAGGGTGTTTATTTTCATAAATGTACAAAATTATGACTTTTGTTATTTTTTTTTACCCCTTAATAATAAAAAAGCTGAAAAGAAAAGATAAAGAAAAAATAAAAAAGTAAAATAAAAAATCAATCATTTTTGTAATAAATAATAAAGAAAAGTTAGCGATTATCAATAACTAGGCAATAGCAGACGAATTGTTCTATATGGACGTTTTCACCTTCCAGATAAACTTCTTTTATTTCTTCGAAATTTGTTATTCTTCTTTCTTTCGTTAATAAAATAAAAAAAAACTTGCTATAAATTTTAACTTTAAATCAGAAAAGGGTTTGTTTTGCTCATTAATATTTTACTCTTATTATTATTTTTTACAAACTGGCACAACGCGGCCTAATTGTATATATATGATAATTTATATAGGCCAATATAATAAAATATTATCAAATATATAATAAATATATATATAAAATAAAAATAAAATATAAATATATAAAATAAATATATATATAATATAATATATAATAAATTTACATGTAATTTAATAATATAATAAATATATATAAAATAATAATATAATATATATAATAACATAATATATATAATATATATAAAATATAATATATATATACATATAATATATAAAATATTATATGTAGATAAAGTAATGGTAGCATATTCTCAATACATAAAATAATAATAATAAATATTATATCTTATATATAAAAATTACTATCAATTATATAACAATAATAATATAATAACTATTATATAAAAGTTAAATAATTAAGCAACAATAAATTAAATATATGCCATTACTACTCTTATAATATCATGCATTAATCTTTAAAAAAATAAAGCTAACACCGTTAAGTCATGAGTTGCCAAGATGAATACTTTATTGGAATCATTGAAAAATTTTAGTGTCGACTTTAAAAAAAAAATTTCAATTTAAGTAAAAATTTTAATGGGGCTACAGAGCTGACGTGAAGGCGACAGATAGGCGGGGATGAAGTCTACCCCCATGTTCCACCCGGAGACCGATGAAAGATCACCCAAATCATGACCCATCTATTGCGGTATACCCTATGAGATTACTTTAGTTCAAAAATTTAAATAATTAAGCAACAATAAAAATACCATTTATTTGATTGTCATCATAATAATAGTTATAGTCACCAAAATTAATGAAAACTATTTATTATTATTATATTTTCCAAAATATAAGTACAAATATAACAACAATAATTAGATTCAGTTTTAGGAAGTTTTTTCGTTTTAGATATTATATAATTATATTATTATATATAAATATATATAATATATATAAAAGTAATATAAAAATATAAAATAAATATATAATATATATATATAATATAATAATAATAAATAAAATATTAAAAAAATAAATATATATAAAAAATAAAACATAATATAATATATTAATTAAATATAAAGTTACTAATTTTGTTTAATTTTATACAAAATTTTATGTATCTGTAATTCCTTTTTCTAAAAAATGTTTTTGCCCAGTCTGATCAAATGTTCTCTCGTAACATCATCTCTCATCAAAAAAAACACTCGAAACTTCACAATCCGAGTATCAAGCTCTGTGTTTTTTATTATACTCTCTTGGTCAAAAAATATTTAATAATGAATTATAAAAAATTATAAAAATCTCAAATTATACTAGAATATAAGGAGAATATTGTTTAGGAATAAATATAAAAAGAATATTATTATATACATAATAAGATTTAGAAAGATAATCGTAAATAAAAGGAAAATATTTATGATAATAGATAAATATATGGATAAATATAAAATATAAACTTAATAACATATAAAAATAACTAAAGTAATAGCTCTCATTACCTCAACATAACATATAAACACTCAATAAAAAAAAGCTAAGTTAAAATAATAATATTAGAACCCTATATATATCTATAAAACACAAAAACATAATATACCATATATAAACCATCAACTCACTTAAGCATAGCTAAATAATTGGAAAGATTAAATATATAACTCAAATAATAAATATATATAATAATTAAAATACTACTAAAAAATTTATAATATAATAAAATATATATATATACACAATAATAAAAAATAAAATATAATAATAAACAAACAAAGCCAACACAACATAAATTAGTGAAGATAATATCTAAAAATAATAAATCAATAAAAGCAAAAAAAGACAGAAAAACCTCCTACTATTCTCCCTCAAAATAATAATCAAAACCAACAATAAAATAAAAAATAACAAGAAAGTTATTAATAAAATGGATAATTAGAATCTGTAATGTACTCAATCTATATATAATATAATATATAATAAATAAATATATAATTAAAAATATATAACATATAATAATGAAATAATATAATATATAATAAATAATATAATATACTCATCATTTGGTCATATAATCAATATATAATATATATAACAATTTTGAAAAGCTCCATAAAATTAAATCCTTTTTTTTAAAGTTAATTATTTGTGAGAGGAAGGATCTGCGATATGCATTGCTTTTCACACAATTTATTTTATAATTTTCTAAAATAAATAGTATTAACTACAATCGAAATTGCAACTTTATCCAAATGTAACAGTATCAATTTGAATCTTAGAATAAATAATCCCCATTGTCCTAAAAGATGCTGATCCTCACTTTATTTCAAACTCCTGAGATAAATTCATTTGTTAAACACCAGTCTTCAAAGAAGACTTCAAAGAGGTATATGTCCTTTTATTAAGGCTAGGCATCTGCGTGCACCATCGATCGAATCCAGAAAAAAAATTTCTATCAAAATCCATATTTCTATCACTCATTGACCCAATCATGAATTATTATTTCGCAAATTAAGAATTTAGTTTGACCTGATATTTAATTTCTCTATAAAATATCTTTATTATTGCCAATGAAATTTTTAAAAGTTGATTTGAAAATGTAGGTCATGAGACCTGATCTGAAACATAAATACACGATAAATTACAATGGAAAGGAACTACATTCAATAACTCGCCAGATGGTGACTTATAATTGAAAAAGAGAGGATCGACACTAGAAGTCTAAAATTAATCCAAACACACCTGCTTCACACATAGAATATCAAATTTATATCGCTATAAATGGATATATACAATCTCTCAACATACGAAACGCAAAATCGCTAAATAGACAAGTTGTGTATCAAAAGCTCCATATATTTAAGAGATATAAACAATCAGTCATACCCACCACTCAGACAATTTCATTTTATATCTTATCTTTTTATGATATTTTACAAAGGAATTTTATTTAAATAATGAAGAAAAAATCAATATAACACGATTTTACATTTGCTTTACTATCTATATCATATTAAAAATCTCTCTTTCAATTCGCCTTTACATTAAAAGTATATTTTTATTATCTATGATACATTTAAAAACTAACGAAAGTGTAAACTGTTTTTGTAATGTGATAGTGACAAATATTAGGAATGTAAATTAAAGGCTAAGGGGTAGATGTAAAGACATAGTGTAAATAAAAGAAAATAATAAGGAAATATAAATATATAATAAAGATATAAAAAGAAGAATTAGAAAATAAAAAGAGGAAAAAAATAAATATATATATAAATTAAATAATGAAAAAATAAAATATTAAGAAGAAAAGAATGCTTATATAGTCATAAAATAAACATGAAAACTAAATAAAATACATATAAGTTAATAATAAGCAAAAAAACTCTCAAATATATATAATACTATAATAATATATACATATAATATAATAACATAAAAAATAATATTAATAAAATATCTATAAAGATATTTGTTTAATCCCCTGGAATGATTTATAAATAATCATAAGAATAATTATATATCAAGATAATATATTAATACTTTTATATTGATAGATAAATTTACTATCTAGATATATAATAGAATAATAAAGAATGATATATTATTATTACACAAAATAAATTAAAGCATTGAAATTATTAGATATAGTAAGAAAAGATTACGAGAACTATCGGTATACCCGTGAGCGGGACAACAAATAGTCAGAACTGGGAGTGAGATCGAGAATAAAATATTGCAATGATTACAAAACATTCTATGTAATTTCTGAGACAAAGCCTGGTGTAAAATGGGGGAGGAACAGAGATAAAAAAATAATTTTAGAATGAAAAAGATAAATGAGAAATTGGGTAATATATTTCTAGGATATGTGTAATGTAAATTTATAAATATAAGATAATTAGTTCCCACACTGGTTTTATCTATAGAGGAACTAACGGAGCATAATAAAAAAAGATAATAATAGTTATAATTTGAATTGAATAATTTTGATATTATTATATTAAAATTCCAAAAATAGGAATCTCAATGGTTTTTATCGAAATATTAGATGAGATTTTTGACTACACTGAGGAAAATAATGGCAGTCATATAAGGAAAAAAGAGAGGACATGTGATCATGTTCGATAATAAGCTGATAGATATGTATATAACATACTTCTATGAGCTATCGTTTAATGCAAGAAGAAAGATAAGTAAAATCAATACATTTAAATAAAGATAGGGTTAAATATGTTGAGTGAGTAAAAACGAGTCAATGCAAAATTTGTTAGATCTGCACCAAAAACATGTGTAAGTCTCTATAGCAAATGAACATGAGAAACTTTATGTGACAAATAACCATATAAATTTTGAGTGGGGATATAAAATCTCTCTACGGTTGAGTGCAGTGTTTGAGAGTTTATAAGGTACATAGAAGTATAAGATAAGTATTGTAACATGGAAATACACAGGTATATGTTTTTTCACAAAGTAAATTTTGTGTTGTTACATAGAGGTGAATGATAGATATATTTTATGTAACTTTATAATGTAATTGAATTTAGAATGTATTGAGTTTTTAGGGCGGTATTGAAGCTTTGTAAAATTAAAAGTAAATTGAGGGATAAAATTTAAGTTTTTGAACGTAGTAAATAATGAAATTTATGTTTTTTTTTCTGTATATGCTAAGAATAAGATGGAAATAAATGTACTGTCAAATGTACTGAGAGCTACTTAAAAAATAAAATATTTGGTTAAATATTTACTACTTATTTTAGATGATGTTTACTGTAGCTGAGTATGTATGTATGAATCTGAAGCTGTTGGTTTTCTTATGTATTTGGTAAGTGGGAAAGTATTTTGGAGACGCAGATGATGAGAATGCCAGAAATGAAATTAGTTGAGTGTTGAAATTCGACAGTATGACTTGATATAATCATAATGTATAAATGTATAAATTTAATAAATATCATGATTTTGATATTATATTTATCTTTCAGGTAAAATTAAGGACCAGAAAAATAACAGTCTGATCTTACGTATCTGGAAAATCCATGTGAATTTGAATCGAAAAGGGGTTGGAGTAAAATGATATGTTATTGATATCATATTATCGGGGTGAGCAAATAAACAATTTCCATATACAGAGGAGGCATTAGAAGGAAAGAGTAATTCCCCAGCGGAAAAGGTGTTATATCTTCAAAAGAATATTATAAAAGTTTAGGAAAAGAAGCAAGTGCTCAAATTAATAATATTACAGAGACTTGATGATTATGAATTGACTAATAGAGATAAGATATATTATTTATGTGAAGATTAACATGGTTTTCTAGAGATGTTAGTATATGTATGATCATTTCATTAGGAGAACATGCATTTTGGGTATGATGATCTTAATGGCACAATAAAAACTGTGGATGTAACTAGTGCAAAAAGTTGAAATTAATGGAGTTTGTTTGTATTAATAATGTGAGAGGTGAGAAAGTTTATTATGAGGAGTTAAGTTCTTTGAGAGAGCCATTTGCTAATTAGTAAGTTGTGTGATGCAATTTATATTAAAATTATGTATGGAGAGCGTAAGAGGTAGAGGTTTTCTTTTAATTGAATTTTAAATTAGATTAGCGTTAAAATAAAAATTAGAAACGTAACAAATTATTATTGATATTTAAATCACAGGAATTATGAGTAAGAAGTCTCTGCGTGTTGAGCGCCTAGGATTCTTTGGACCCTCAAAAGAGAATTTGGCTTGAAAAGCCAACGCCTGTGACATTTATAAAGAGGATACACGTCACCGATAAAATTATTCAAGGTAGTAATGTTGGAGGAGTTCTAATAATCAAAAAAAGAAAACCATTGGATTAGCAAAATATCGGCGCTTATTCATATGACTATTTTTATTTTCCTTTAATATCAGATTCTTGAATGGGTAATTGTGTTGTTTATTAATCTCTAAACGTAATTTGGACAGAGCTGTATGAAAACGGCGAGGGTAACGGATTGTATTTTGGGCAGTTGATTGAAGTGGTAAAAGAATTAATGGATAATAGGTAATATTGAAAACAAAATTTAATTTATATAAATACATATATGATTAATTAATATGCTTCTCCAAAGGGTAGTTGAAGTTGTTTCACCAACAGTATTTACGGAACTCAACTAAGGGAAATATACCATTGTTGTTGATGGGGCGCATTAATCTTAAAACCATAACCTAGTAATTGTAAGATTATCACCCAGAAAATATGTATCCAACAATGAAAAGAAAATACGGATTACGATACTCAGATAGAAAGTTAACCCCATAGCGTTATCATGCATTCGAGATTAAATATTGCCAGATTACACTATTCTTGAATAGATGTTCAGTTCTATATATCTTATGATGCCTATATCTCAAGAGTTTAATTACATATACAACTCCAAGATATATCTTCATTTAGATAGAAAGGACCGCTCAAAATCAAATCTCAATTCGTAGTGAACCTCGCGTTAAGGATCATAAATTCGTCGATTGTAAAAAAATCTAGGTATAAGACAATGAGTTTTGAATTAAGTTAGGTAAATAATATTACAAGATATTAAAGTCTATGAATCCTCTCTCTTAATTACACTTGTTTATTCGATGTTTTTGAGATGTCTGATAGAGCGGTTGGAAAATGGAGGACAAAGTGATAACTTAAGATAGATAAAAATTACTTGAATGAACAAAAGTCACAAGAATAGACAAAAGTCAAACGAATTGACAAAAGTTACACGAATAGGCAGAGAGGAGAAAAATACTATCAAATTATATATTCTCATGTAAGGAGAGATTAGAACGTATGTAATGAGAGTACGTGCCAAACCTGCAAAAAAAGCTCCCACACAACGAGCCAGGTATACTTGTACAAACAAAAAGACCTTCCTTTATATGACAAGAATAATTGTCTTGAATAAGAAAAATTCTATTTGCACATAATGATTAAAGAATCAGTATTTTATCCTTGTTAATTACTGTCGAATGACGCAGCGTCTTATTTACAGATATTGTTTATCCCCTGGAGGCACACAAAAATATAAAATAAATATTAATTACAAGATATAAATTACTAAGTATATTATATACACTAGCCACTTGTATATATTTATGAATATCATTATATATGATTTAATTTTCCAATTATAATATAAGCTTGAATTAATTGTTGCAGTATATCAAGCTGCGAGCTTTTGTTCCCGCGGCGGGCAACATCGTCAGGAACTGGTGAGCGGAAATGAAATATTGCTATGATTACAACTCTGTAATCTGGCAACCTGGACAAGAATAAATATGATTTAAAATTGGGATGAAAGGAAACAGTAAAAAAAAAAAAAAAAAAAAAAAAAGAAGAAAAGTATTATTAGATGATTTGGAGTTGATCATTATCATTGTTAAAAGATTTTGTTAAATATGAAAAATTAAAAAAGTAATGTCGTCTGAATGTAATGTATGATATTAACATTATAAAGTTATAATTATATTATATGCGCGGATGTTTTTTATCAAAATAAGGACTCAATTGAGTTTTTTACAGTATTGTGGATAAGTTTTGTAATGGGGAAATTATGATGTTAGAGAGATATATTACACCAGAGTATGCCAGATATTACAGAGTATGATAATCATATAGCAATTATTTTCATTCCGAACACTGCACCAGTTCTCTGAATCAGAATGAGTTGACCCCAGCCACAAAGGAATACGTAAAAGCTCGAACTCTTACATACTAAATAAATTCAAACTTATTAATTGGAAAAAAAAATAATAAATTCATCTCATGGGATAGTAATTTTGAACAGTGCCTAGATGTATAAAAAAAGTATATAATATATAGATTAAAATCATTTAAATAAACATAACATCTTATTTATATTTCCATAAAGGATGTCATAAAACATTGGGAAGCATCAGTTGCAGTTTACCCATTTATCAATATATATATATTAAATATATAATATAAAATATAAATATATATATATATAATATAAATAAAATGAATATATATATAAATAATAATAAATAAATATAAAACTACATAATTCAAGAAACACAGCCGCCTATACGATAATATATTACTATAATATAATAAATATGTATATACATGTATATATACATGATATAAATAAGAATTAATATATAATATATATAATATATGATTGATGTATAATATATAATTATATTATATAAATAATAATAAAATAATAATATATAATAATAATAATATAAATATAATAATCAAATATATATAATAAATAATAATATAATATAAAAAAATAAATAAATAAAAAAAAATAAAAAAAAAAAAAAATAGAAAAATATAATATAATATGAGAAATTTAAAACATATAATGGGTATGATATATTAACTTTGAGTCGTAAAGAAAAAATTATACAGTATGTGGCAAGAAAAAAATATTAAAATAATAATTGAATGAATGTAAAAAAATTATTACCTTGATAGTTACAATAAAGTGATGTAAAATCATTTACTTACTCATAGAACGAGGAAGAAACCGGCGTATTTGATGAAGAAAATAAATCTCTAATTATCAACTTGATATAATTTTTTATCTATATGAAATAGAATGTTGGTAGCAGAAAGAATATATTATCGAAGTTAATGGATGTAAATCAGGCCGAATGACGAATCATTGAATCGTTCACTAATTTGTTTTGTCACATGGGTTTCTTTGAGAGGAAACTGGCCAAGATATTTGGGATGCTGTGCCAAAATTAATTGAGAAATGGCTATAGATAAAGACCTGTTTGCTTTTTAATATATTAATTTACTAAGATTGGAAGTATTTCTATCCATTATATATCCATATTTATGATAGAAATGAAAAAGAGAAAACCATTTTGCGAAATTTCCTGTATCTTTAGGAGAAATTAAACTTTCAAAAAACTATCAAATTTCTTAATCATTATAGCTCTATAACAAGTCAAAGTAAAAGTGAAAGAAAAGACAGACTCAAAAGTTTCGCTTAAAAAGTTTCTAAAATCAATTATTTATTTCATATTTCTAAAAATATTTGATAAGTTTATTTAAAATTTTAGTTAAAGAATTTGAAAGAACTTTAGTCTAAACTTTAAAGAAACTATAATTCGTAAGTTCTATTTAAGCAATATAACGTTTTAAACTTTACTCCATTTGTACCTCAAAAAGTTAAACATTATCCGCCTAAGAACAGGAAGAATAATTATAAACTAATAAACAAAATCCTTCGAAGGTTACATTTGAAATCTGAAATGAAAGAGTCAAATTATAATTTAAATGTAGCATAGAATATTCATATTACACTTTCAGTTCATATATATATATATATATATATATATATATATATATATATTATATATATTATATATATATATTATATATATATAGATATATATATATATATAATAAAAAAAAAAAAAAATACTAACATAATATAATTTAATAAAAACAAAATGAAAAAAAAATATAAAGACATATACAACAATATCACCAAATTTAACAAAAGTATATATATATATGGATAATATATATATCTATAGATAACTAAATAATGAAAAAATAATATATAAATAATAAGATATATAAATATATATGTTTAAGAATGTTTAATAAAAGAATAAATGTAATATATTATTAAAAAAAGAAATAGATATAAATAAATATATATATAGAAAGCATTGAATAATAAAAAAAAATGAATATTATATATAAAAAAATAATAATAAAATATATATATAACAATAAATAAAGAAAAAAACAATATAATCATATAATAATATAAATATATATATATATAAAATGACAATAAATGTAGTTACCTGTCAATCTTTCCTACACAACATATTAGAAAAAAGAAAATGAGAAAGAAGTAGATAACATAATAAAAATAAATATAATAGATACTCATTGAAAGGCGGTTCTCTCTATATATATAATATATAGCATCAAAATCTGAAAATAAAAAATATTAATAATATATATATATAAAATATAATAAATATAAGGAATAAATTATAAATATATAATAAAATAATAAATAATAATATAATAGAATAATATATATATAATAATTATATAATATAAATATATATAATAATATAATTATAATAAAAAATCTAAGTTCACTAACTCCTTTCTTTCTTCGATACCCGAGTCAAAATATTTTTAGATAAATATACTATCAAAAATATATAAATATCAAAAATAAAAAAAGTATGTAATAAAAATAGAATTAGTGAATGACAATTGTAAAAATACATCGACATCCCGCACATTATCAATAAGAAAAATTCCCGGAAGTTCCGACTGAAAATCCGGCAGCTTTTTGCCTGACACGAGTAGAAAATATAGATACACAGCTAAAGAATATTTAAATATAGAAATATATGATAAAAGAATATTATATAAAAAAAAAAAAATAATAATTATAAAATGAAAATGAAATTCAAATATAAAAATACGACTAAAATTAAGAAATTTATTGAAGTTCATTTGATCCGACTTCCAAACTGTGTAATGATAGAGTACTACATTAGAATTTCATACAACAAAAATAATCAATAAGAAGGATCAAATAAAAGTAAATTGAAAAAAAAAAAAAAGTACAACAAAAGCAGTAACATAAGAAAATGATAAAAAAATTAGGAATGCAAAAAAAATACAAAAATGAACACAAAAACACATATGGCAGAACTTGTGTAAGGAGACATCTGAATGATAAAAAAAATACCATATAAAAATAATACAGGAGAACTTAGAGAAAAAAAAATAAAAGATTAAAATAACATAAAAAAAAAGAGAACGAACGGATGAAAAAAATAAAAAAAAGAAAATAACGAAATAAGATAAATAAAACATAAGAGAAAAAAAAAAAAAATACGAACATAAAAATAACATAATGTAAGAAAAAAATAAAAATTAGAAACCTAACAATACTATTGCAAAAAATAAACGTATACATAATTAGATACCACAATGTATAAACTAAGGAACTAAAGTATAATAATAATGATCAAACTTGAAACTAATTTAGAATTAAAAGTATTTTAATTAAACGATATAATCAGAAAATAGTAGATATAGCCGTTAGAAATAAAAAACATTATTACAATAAAATTGAAAAATAGAATACTATAATAAAAATTCGCCAACCCAAATATATAAGAAAATAGAAACGAATAATATCGTTACAGAAACCCAACAAATACAAGTGAAAATCAAATAAACAAAGAATAAAACAATGAAAAAGAAATTAAATATCTACAGAAAATACCACTAGATGAGAAAGAAAGAAACAAAACGACAACAAATACCAAAAAAGAATGAAGTAAGAAAAGACAAAATTGAATATGAAAACTTAAAAAACACTAAAGAAAAGAAGCAACGACATAAAGAATACTCATCAGTATAAGGGATGCGGAAAGCATAAGAGCCACCATGGTTAGTGATCGAAACAGCTATGCTAAACAGTACAAAGCGTGCAGGGAACACTTTAAATACCTTTAGCCCTGTCCACCACAGATAAGTGATTCCCCAAGCTCACCTGAGGATAAAATGTAACAATTGACGCAAAGGAACACAGAGACAAAAGCTAATAATAATAGATGGAAAAAAAGAAGAAGACCAAGAAACTACATCAGACGACAAAAAGACATAAAATCGAGACTGAATCAACTCAATCAAACGCCAAACACTATACTCTAGATATAAATGAATTTCAAAATTACTGTGGCAAAAAAGCATATAATCCAAATAGTACAAAAATCATCTTCATCAATACAGGAAAAAAAAAAACTCTAGAGAGAAAAGGAGAGAAAGAGGAAAATAATAAAAGTGTCGGCGTAGCAATTGAGTTAAAAGTAAAATCCCATATAATACAAAAGAAAAAACACAAAAAAGAAGCATGCGAATGCCGAATCAATGAACAGAATCACCGAAAAAACAAAAGAAAACTCTAAAGAACTAACCACAAAAACCTGGGTCCCTCGTCTCATGACCAATCCCTCAGAGGATACCTAATACATAATATAATAGATAACTGCTACGGCTTAAAAAACTTAACAAATAAATACTAGCTAGCATATTAAACCAACAATAATAGACTTCATTAATCATATATAAACTAAATCATTATAAGACTAAACTATATAACTATATATATACAACAAACAATCAAAATACATATATAATACTAAGACTAGAACACTAAAAATTATAATACAAACAAACATAAGCAACAATAGTACCCAGCTACATATATATATACATACATATAATTAACTATATATAAACTATATAATGACTACAACATAACAATCATATAATTATATATTATATACTAACATAAACTATAACACAAGGAACATAAGTAACAATAACTTGCACAACTAAACACTATACGAACATACAAACAACAACTAACTAACACAACATAAACCTACCACTAAACTAAACTAACTTATATAACTATAAATAACTATATAGCTAATATATATAATATCATATATAAATATATACTTAGAAGATAAATAAAGAGAGAGGATAATATAAAAATAATAACGCAAAAAATAAAAACAATATAATATAATAAAATAAATACCGATTTTAATAATTATCAATAATAAATATAAATAAACTAATAAAACTAAACAGAATAAATAAGTGGTAAATAAGAAAAAAGAAAAAAAAATATAATAATAATAATAATAATAAATAAGGAAATAATAATTAAAATATAATATAAATAAATATATTAAGATAGAATAAAAATAAAATATATATAAAAAAAATAATAAATAATATAATATAATAAAAAAATAATATATGAAAGTATCATAAATTAATAATAATAAAAAAAATAAGATAACAATTAAAAATAAATAAATAAAATATATATATAATAATATTATATAGATAATAAAATATATAATAATAATACTAAAAATAATATAAAATAAAAATAACATGTTAAACGATATAATATATATAAATATATAATAATATATATAATAATAAATATAAATAAAAACAAGAAAAATTAAAAAAAAAAAAAAAAAAAAAAAAAATAAAAAAAAAAAATAAAAAAAAAAAAGAAAATTGGAAGATTAAAATAAACATAAAAATAAAAATCAATGAAAATAAACAATAAAATATGAAATAACGAAATAAAAGCAAAATCTAAACCAAAAATAAAAAATAAAAAAAAAAAAGCAAAAAAAAAAAAAAATAACTACATTCGTGCTAGCCACCTTGCAAAAAGAAAAAAGTAATACTAAAAAAATATTAACACCAAAATTGAATAAAGACTAAAAGTAAAAAAATAAAAAAAACTATAAATACTCCAACATACAACGACAGAAAAAAAAGAAAAAACTAACGTCTCAAGCGCCCACACCCAATAGCAGCCACCAGATACAAATGCACAAAAGAGAATATCGTATGATAACAATAATCACCACCCCAACCTAACCCCCATACACGCATCCGCAGGTAATGAGAAAAAAAAATAAATACAATAATCTGAAACAAATAAAATGCAAATAAAAATACAAAAACATAAAACATATATATTAATAAATATAAAAAAAAAATATATTTTATAGCTCACTTAAGGGAGAGGAATCCAAATAAAAATGTATATCGGCAAGTATTTTGTAGATGAAACACCCATATTAATAAAGCACCCCACTAATACTAAAAAAATAAGAATCATAATATTACTTAATTTTCAAGATACAAATTTTTTAGAATAGACGGAAATGTTAAATATAAGACAAAACCCGCAGCTTTTATACTGTAAACCTCTAGATAACTAGTTACATATTCGAGAGAGATTTTTCTGTCTGTAGATACAATAAAATGATACATTTACAAAAGCGTTGATTCATAAATTTTTGCCAAAAAATCACTTTTCCATTAATACTATATTATATATATGTACGAAAAAAAAATTACAATTTTAAACAATTTTTATGATCAAAAAGAATATCCACTATCAAATCTATGAAAAAAATATACTTAGATCGGGTATCTATTAAGGTCACACAATGACACATTTTAGGATTTTTGAATCTTATATGGAAAAATTGTGCACAGCAATAGTTATCAGAAATTCTAAATAATACCTATCAGTTCTCTTAATTTTTTTAACAAAGCTTGACCAAAACAAGACATACAACCAAAGCACGAAAAACAAACAAAAAAAACTGAAGCATGAATTCTTGGGCACAAATAAAATACGACAATGAAAAAAAAAAAATAAACTAAAAGAAAAAAAAAATGATAGCAAAAATTTTGTAGCGATAAAAATAAATAAAAGTAAAAAAAAAAAAAAAAGTAATATAGAAAGAAAAAACCAAACCAGGAACCTACTAATAAATGATTAGCTGTAATTATATATAACGTACACTCAATAGGACAAGCTAAGCATAATGATATATATACTAGCTGAAAAACACTCGATATCAAATAAAAACGCTGACTAATAAAGATACTCAAAAAAACACATAGACAAGAACGCAACCGACAGAAATACTAAAAAGAATATATATCACACAAAATACAAATAATAACTTCTAGTATATAAAAAAATAAGTAGAACTGATAATATACACTATATAAACAGCAATGGTAGCTAAATACATCTGGCATCGAGAAACGTATGATATAGACAACCCCCCATCCATAGGACCTGAAAACTCCCCCCTAGCCGTCCATAATAACCACCCCATAAACTACTCCACTCCCCCTCCCCTCACCCCCCTCACCCCAGAAATAAAACGAATAAATAATACCAAAAAAAAACAAGAACACCAAAACGCATGTCATTTCTGAAATCAGCACCCCGATATAATACTAGAACCCCCATACACCTCACTCAAAACCAATACTATATTGTCCCAAGTACCACCCCTCTCGCAAAAGATCCCCCCGAGCTTCGGACAACACACCACCGCCAACCGAAACCCATTGACCTAGAAAAAAAAAGAAATTGTTAGTAGATCCATCAAGAAAAAAAAATAGATAAACAAAAAAAAAAAAATTAAGGTTATCACATCAAAGAAGAGTCAACCAAAAAATAAAGAAAATATACTCACACCACCAACCAACACAAGCAATGAAACTACAAAAAGAGACACACAGAAAAAACACTTCCGAAAAAGAAAAAAAAAAAAAAAAAAAAAACAAGTAAATCTTGTTAAATCATTGCCATTACATACAGACTAAATAGGGTTGTTGAAATTTTAGAGAGATATTCGAAGTAAAATTGTAACTAAATAAATTAAGATTTTATTGATCCATTTATTAAGGGAAAGGTACTAAAATGAAAGAGGGCCCAAATCAAATCCAAATTTGGAAATACATCAACCCAATATCAGAAAAGTAAAAATATAAGAGAAAAATCCAACGTGCAAAACAAAAAATAATCCTCAATTAACATAAAATAATATAAGACGCGAACAAAGGAAAAGATATCCTTAAACTAAATATGAGAGATTTTTCCCAATTACACGGACAACGACACAAAAACTTTATACTACCATATTGCTGAATGGGAACATTTATACCTCCATAAGCAACTAATATATAATAAATAAAATATAACGTTGCTTATATATATAGCAATATAAATATTTAAGATATAAACTAAGAAGAGAAGAAAATACTAAACTAGCAAATGAATAATAAACCAACCATAAAATCAAACTCGATCATAACAACACACAAATAAGCTTATATTATCCAAGAAAAAAAAAAAAAAAAAAAAAAAAAAAATAAAATTATAAATATATAATAATAATAATATATATTAATAAAAAATATATAAAAAATAAATAATATAAATAAAATATAATATAACATATAAATTTAAAATAATAATAATAAATAAAAATTATAATGTATAATAATATATATATATAATAATATATAAAATAAAAAATAATATAATATATAAAATTATAATATAATAAAAAAAAAGAAAAATAATATATAAAATAATATAAAATAATAATAAATATAAAAAAATATAGATTTAAATATATATATAATCATATATATCTCAAGATCATCATTAGGAAGAAAATTATCATTTTCTTAAATAATCGAAGATTAGCAAAAATATTATAAAATAATATAAGATACAAAAGAAAACCTACAACATAAATAAAAAAAAAAAATTCTCAAAAAACCAAAACTAAACTCCATATACTATACCTAATAATAAATAAAGTAATAACATATCAATAAAAATAAAAATATATTCACTTATTTAAATAGAAATAAAAAATAACTAAAAAAATTTGTATTTTAATTTGTGAACATATATTATACACATAAACTATAAAAATAATAATAAACCAAAAAAGCCATATAAATATATCCACTCTCAAAAAAGTAATAACCATCAACATAAATAAAACCTAAAAACCAATAAAACATACTAAAAACAACTCAATAGAATAAAATAAAATATAAAAAAATAAAAAAATAAATAAATAAATAAAAAAAATATAATAAAAAAAAAAATAATCTACATAAAACATGTGTATCTTGCCCAAATATAAAAATCTAACAGTCAAACTATAAAATGACTCATTAGTTAAGATAAATATATAATAAATAACTATACATCAATATAGATCCTTTGCACAGGCTTTGTAAATGTTAGCATTGTTAATATAGGAATCCTCTCACTTTTTAAAGGAATGGAACTACTTTAAACCATCCTATTTTAAGCCTGACTTATGTAAATTATGTCTTTCCAACTTGGTCGTCGCACTCGTTATTGACACGCCTTCGCAAATCTGTCAACGATTATTGTTGGGGATTGTACAGCGCCACCCCTCTCCGACCTTATTCTCCCTCTGAGTTCTTAGTGTGCATGCTTCTGAGATCATCCCATGCTCATCTGATACGTATGACATACAAAACCACAGTAATAACTAGCAATAGAGGATAGGGTATATAGTCCGATACCATAGGGTATAACAGGGATATATATAGACAAACATACTAATCATTATATATAATAAGGAAGCGGTATAACGCTGAGCCTAAAATAAAGGCTTACAATTTATGCGTATGTATTGAGTATTATGTGAGTAATTAGAGACATAGTCCTATATATACTATATAAATTAAAGAAATAATCAAAAGACTCTGAGATTTTAATTGCCATAATGTATACTAAGTCCAGAGCTTGAATAGAAATAAATTGTTGCTCCAATATAATATTGTGGACTATAAAAAAAAATAAAAGATAAAAAGTATGCATTGCAAAATACAACAAAATAAGTAACCCCTCATATTAATACCATCCCTCCCCCCCCCGCTACCCCTCACTATACTACCGGCTACTACCTACCCACCGCTAATATAATATAATAAAATAATATGATATATATAAAATATAAATAAAATATTTAATATTATATCAATGGAAACGTAGATGTTAAGAGGATAATTAAGGAACTGGATGATAAAGAAGGACAGATGTCTTATCTTATTTTTTAAGAACAAATTTAGTAAATTTGACATGAATAAATTTAAGAAGAAATTAAAAAAGAAAAAAAAAATACATCCAAAAGGAATAAAAAAATGTGTAAATATAATATGAACCGCATAAATTTTATGAAATATTGAAAACTTCAAAAACTAAAAAGTAAAAATATACAAAAAAAAAAGGAGCGAAATTATTGATACATCCTATTCGACCATAGGAAAAAAGACCACACTCTAACTACCTCGAAATTGATCTTCCAGCTCACACTAAAGATCTAACGAAGACATAGACAGAAATAAAAAAAAATATCATAAAACTGTAGTTGCGAATAGATGATAAACTAGAGACACAAGCAGCAGAGCCCTGCTCATTCGAGTCTTGCCGTTGTTCGCTAATTTATCGGTATTTTTTAAAATTTTACCTATGGAAAAACCGTATATTTTGCGGCAATGCAATTAATTCATTCTCAACTTAGATGAATATATCAATAATTAAAATAAATAATTAATAAATAAAATAAATAATAAAAGTAATAATTATAAAATAGAAATAAACTAAATAAATAAAAAAAGTAAATAAATTAAAGTTAAATAAATAGCTATTATTAAGTTAAATAAAATAAATAAATAAATAAATTAAAATAAATAAACAAATAAATTAAATAAATAAAATAAGTAAATTAAATAAATAAATAAACAAATTAAATATTATATATAAATATTAATAAATAAGTAAATAAATAAAATATGGCAGAGATGAGGTAGAAATATAATAATATAATAAAAGACAAATATAATAATTATATTAGATAATATATTATCTTGCACACACCTATGTAAAAAACATATTTAAGCTACAGCCACTGATAAATATAATAATTCACACCAAAGACCACAATTCACAACCAAAAACTAACTACTCAATACACCTCTATAAAAATAATAATAATAACACGATCCTAGTCAATAAAATATACCAAAACTAGGATAATAATAAAAAGATAAAAAAAATAATAAATAATAAAAAAAAATAAAATCCCAGTAAAAAAAAACAAGCCTAAAAAACCCTCGTTTTTAAACTATATAAAACCAAAAACACTAGTATTAAACCTTAAAAATATACATAAAGTAGTAATATAAATAAAAATAAAAAAATAAATAAAGATATTAACAATATAATATACTAATAATATATATATAGCAGATAAATAAATATATAAAATAGTATATGAAAGAACAATTACAAACTCAATCCTACTATAAAAACACATAACTACCTAACCTATACAACAAACCCCCTAACCAAAACTAATAAAGCGTATACTAAGATACACTCACCCTAATAAAGCCACCCAGCCCCAAACCAAACCCCACGGCCCCACGCAACCCTACTATAAATAAAAAAAATTCAAATAAGAATATATCAAAATGCTTTAAAAAAAAACCAAAGATACCTCACTTATATTAAATTCATATTAAAATCTATTATATATAATGTTTCCTATGCGAAGAATATGATTATTCAACCCATTAGTGGCACATTATTTAGTGACGCAAATACATTGGGCCTCATCTGCACAATAAACCAAGCCAATAAATAAATATAAGCCCTCTAGTAATACTCAATAGATGATAAAAATATAGAAATAATAAATATATTATATATATATAAATAATAGATATAAAAAATAATAAATAAGAATATATAAATAAAATATAAAAAATAATAATAAAAAAATATATATATATAATAATATAGATAAAATATAAGAAATTATTAATATACAACGCTAAGGGGAGCTCTGCACCCCCGATCAGTGAGTATATACCTACTATACTGAATAAAAAGATCGATAGTAACACATATAAATAATATAATATATAAAATAATAAAAAAGTATATAAAATAATAAATAATATAATATATATAAATAATAATAAGAATAATATATATATATATATATATATAATAAAATATATATAGATATATAGTAATAATATAATATAAAATAATATAATATACATATAAATTATTATAGTATATAAAGAAATATATAATAAATAATATAAAATTTAATAGAATAAAAATAATTATATTAAAATTATATAATATAAGCTAAAGATATAAAGCAAATAAAACTAAAATAAATAAAATACAATACTCATATAAAAAATAAAAAAAATCTATACAAAGATGGTTTATCTTTCTATACATACACTGAAAGCGATTATATATATATAGTAGAATCAGAGTACATAATAATAATACTTACTAGTAATAATAATGAAAATGGCAGAAAAAATGCACATATAGCAAGATAGATTGAAGTTATAGAGCTCAGAGTTTTGCCTATTTATTAATTGGGAGGGAAAGAAAAAAAAGGTTTGTTTTTTATTTATTAATGTTTCAAACGTTTTCCCTCTGCTCAATTATCTTCTGAGTTATAAAATAAGTTTCAAAATGATCGGTTTAAAGCCTTCTTCTTTTACTTGGTCTTCTTGTAAACTCTTATTCTCTCTTAAATTCGAATTCGCTTTTTAAAACTCTTGTGTCTCATTCCCTTTCCTCAAAGTTGTTCCCAATATACAACAGACTTCCTGATTTTGTAATAAAAGTTTAAACATGAACTACAAGACGAAGAGATTTAACGGGAAACATCAATGTGAAGAAAACTATGCGATTTTAAAACATTATGTGCAATTTACACAGAGTATTTCTCACAGTTGTTTAATTGCTTAAAATCAAATAAACCTTTCTTGAAAAAAACATTTATTTTAACAGTCACAAGGAAAAATGTAGAAAAACAAACACGCGAAGGCTTAATATCCAAAAAAATGAAAATACAACCTACACTCGTCAACGCGCCACAACCCGACTCACTCTCTCATTAAAATCTATCCATCTTATAAAACAACCGAATAAGCACACCATCTCCAAGTACGCCAAGGATAACATAGACACAACACCATAAACGAATAAAGAACAAACACAAACTGCACAGCACAATGATCAACGAGCCCAACCGTATCGGAACTCGAACTAACTCCCCTAGCTCAATGAACGAACAACCCATTTAAACATATACAAAATCGCAAAAACTAGGCAGAGTTAGGAACAGGACGATGTGAAACTGTCTGAAGAAGAGGCATGGGGAGATAAAAAAGACGATAGAACGAGCGCGAAATAACATAAACAGGACGCCAACAAACATACAAACATGCAATGAACACAACGACGAGATATAAATCTATTAAAACAACTGTAGCGACATAAACGACAAGTACCAAAACACTAAATAACACGCTCCACCCCAACCCAGCCAATCCTTCGGCTTAAGAAATAAGAAAAAAAAAAAAAAAAAAATAAAAAAATAAATTTATAGAAAAAAAAATGAAAAGACCACAAAAAAAAATAAAAAAAATAAAAAAAAAAAAAAAAAAAAAAAAGTGAATAGGATTTACAAGATAGAAAAAGTGAAAATATAAGAGAAAATAAAAACATAAAAAGAGAAGGAAAGAGAAATAGGAGATAATATATTAGATAAAAATATAATCAATAAGAAATTTAATAAAACTTTGAAGTATGTAGATATTGTATGAACAATATAGTAAGAGAAAGTATTTTTGAAATGTTAGCAAAAATATAAACCAAAACGAGCAAAAAAAAATACAAAAAAAAAAAACAAAAAACCCGATAAGACCCAATTCGAATTACCAAAAACTAAGACCATGAATTTGGACCAAAATATAAAAAACAAGGTAGATATTAGACTGATTGATAATTATAATAACAAATAGATTCAACGACAAAGAAGCAAAAAAAATTATAGATTAATAATAAACATCTTATAAATGTCCACACTCAATCAAAAAAACAGACTAAAACAACACCATATAATAATAAATCAAAAAAAAAGCAATTATAAATGTACATCTTAAATTCCCTTAGCATACCAATAACAATTCAATAAAAAGTATCATACAAGCTATGCTAAAAAAAAAAAATGGTGTTACATTATAATAAGCTAATAACCACTGAAATAATGTACATTTACAAGACATTTAATTAAATCCTCGAAGTAGCTATTAAATAAGACATTCATAAACCATACCGAATTAGAAAAAAACAAACCTATATCCAAAATGTCAAAAAAGAGCACCGAATAAATATCCATCTTCTGAAACACAAAAAAATAGAAAACAAAAATATTATTTAAATGATCAAGAAAACAACGAGATATTAGTTCATACAATGTACATATTATAAATACAACAAAGATTCGCCCAAAGTGAAATTCATATATAAAGCATACTTTAACAGGAGATGATAAATATTTTTTTAACCCTATATCTTATATATAAACAGAGAATTATAGAAAAGAGAAAAACCAAGAAAGAAAAGAAGAAAGAAGAAAACGACTTACTGGAGCATAAATCATACTTTCCACACATACTGGTATCATACTATTCATACACTTACTGGTATCATACTATCCATACACTACTGAATTTATCATATTTATAAAATTCATAATATTACATATCATATGAATCGATAAACTCATAAAAAGAACAGAAAACAATTGAGAACAGCATCTAAATTCAACTATGATCAACATACAAATCATACCAAAATCAGCAAAATTCAAAAAAAAAAAAAAAAAAAATTAATATATATAAAAAATATTATATTAAAATAAAAAATAATATAAAAAATAAATATTAAAAAATAATATAGAAATAAAAATAAAATAAAAAATATTAATAAAATAAATAATAAATAAATATAAATATAATAATATAATAATAAAATTAAATAATAATAATAATTTAATAATAATAATATAAAAAATAAATAATAATAATAAAAAAAAAAGAAAGGAGTATGGAAGGTAATAATAAAATATATAAATAAAATTAAAGAAGAAATAAAAAAAGAAATAAAATTAAAAAAATAAAATATAATAAAAAGAGAAATGTTTACAGAAATAAAATGAATTTACTTCTATCAAAGGGTGATTAAGAAAGTGTAGAAAACGGATAGCGATGTAACTACAACAGCTATGTTTGAAAAAAATTATATATATAAATGCATATCAGTTGAAAAACGAAATCTATAAAATTTTATGAAAAGAGTGTCTTGCAGCAATAATATATATAAAAGGAGTTAGAAAAATTAAATAAAAGTAGGAAATAAAAAGCTAAAAGTATATTGCTTATAATATTAATAGATAAAGACATCAGAGAAAAAGACAGCATTTATCTAAAGTAAAATGTTTCAAGAATACGATTTCCAAACGTTCAATAAGTGTTAGTTTATGTGCATTAAAAAGATAATTCAAAAAAATAAAAAACAAAACGAAAAAAAATATAATGTATCCTTAACCCTTCTAAATCTTTTTAAAACAGAAAAGAATTATTATTAAACTAAAAAGAAGAAAATCAAGAAAAAAGTAAAAAGAACAAACAAAATAGATTTAATTTTCTTATTCATTTTATTATCTATATAGCATAAAAACTTGAGGTTATTAAGCAATATAGAAAGTTAGAAAGGTACTTGGGGAAGTGAATCCAAATTACTTAATTAAAAAAGAATTCCATTTCAGGATTTCCTGAGATTGAACAAGACGCGAATCAATACTTGTTCTGAAGAATTGCCAAGTTCTAATTAAAATAGTTGCGCATTTGTTTGAGATATTAAGCACTGAAATAAAAAAAAAGATGATAAATTTGAGTCAAATTAAAATCCTAATAAAAATACCCCCCCACAGTCAGTTTCTCTTTCAATATTTTACAGTGAATATAAGAAACAATAGATTCAAATCGAATAGAATGAAACATAAAGAAATAAATTAAACAAAGAAGGATATAATTATACAACCAACTTTCAACATAAACCTCGCCATGTAGTAATTACTATTAGCAAATGACTACTTAAATGAAACAATCTATAAACCATCCTATCAAAAAGCTTATTGAAAAGAGAAAGTGGGAAATGAATACAAACAATAATTGAAAAGGAAAATGACTTCTTGACATAACAATGTGAATTAGTGTAATATTTTAGCCCCTAATTTGTTCATACTTTTTTTTATATCGTGACATGATTTCCCTCAATCAAGAGCTCATCAACCAACGAAATTACTTCACTCATGCGTTAAAAGGGTCAACAACAAAAAAGAAAAACAAGAAGAAAAAAAGAAAGAAAGAAAATTCTGTTTTAAAATGAGTTTTCCATAATTTTAAAAAAATAGTTGATGAGTTAATTTCCAGTATAGCGTTTTATATTCTTGAAACGAACTCATAGAGGGCCTTATACACACAATGAAGAACATTTCCTCTTCATCATTGTTACAATTATTAAAACAATCGTATTGATTTCCCCTCTCGTGCACAAATAAATGTTCTTACCTCTTTGTTTTGTTTTGTTTTCCCTGAAGAATTGCTTTTTTATTTTTATTTTCTTTGAATTGAATTTCTTTTCAAGTTTATAAGGCTGCTTGATTTGTTTCAATAGCAGGACAACAAATTACTATGACAAAAGTTTAACAAATTACTATGACAAAAGTTTAAAGAATTATTAATTAAAATTTTTAAAAATTTCTTCTTATTTGGGAAGCAAATAAATGAATGAAGAGAGAGAGAGAGAGAGAGAGAGAGAGAGAGAGAGAGAGAGAGAGAGAGAGAGAGAGAGAGAGAGAGAGAGAGAGAGAGAGAGAGAGAGAGAGAGAGAGAGTATATATAAAAACGTAAGCAAATGAAAAGATTGCTTGCACACACTCCAATTCCATTTTCTTAAGATTCATCAAGGGCTCAATATAGCGGTATATATGTATATATATATATATATATATATATATATATATAGAATTATAATAAATATATTATAGATATAAAATATATATAAATTATATAAATATATATAGCTACAGCTAATTTAATATTTATATTAATATATTATTTTGTATATATATATATATATATGTATATCCATTATTTTATAAATATTAAAGAGAACGAAAAATATATCATATAATATAAATATATACTATATATATATATATATATATATATATATTGCCAAGAATGCTAATGCATCCCTCGGAGAGGGTCATGATCGTCGTAAGCGACCTTCTATTTTTCGGCGAAAATGTATGAATCGTATGGGTACATGGAATATCAGAGGAATAAATGTTGAGAAGAGGAGAAAAGTGATGGGTGTATTTAGAGGGGGGTAATTTGAATTGCTCGATGTGACTGAAACAAAGATGAAAGGAAGCGGTGAAAATGAATGGTGTGGTGTGAAATGTGTATGTTCTGGTGTGGAAAGGAATGAGAGGGGGGAGAGAAAAGGAGTTTTAATTCTGATGACTGACCTGTGGTACAGAGCTATGGTAGATTTTGTTTGTGTGAGTACTGTAATTCTAATGGCTATATTTAAGCTTGGAATGGTCAAGGTATATGTGTGGTTGTGACATATGGTCCATCTGAGGGTAATGTTGAAGAGTTGATTTTCTGGGATAATCGAATATGTTTCTGTGGATGGGGTGGGGTAGGTATCTTCTAGATTCATGTAGTGGTGACCTAAATGGCTGGAATAGGGTGATCAAAAAGGGATGGTATACAACAGAGTGACTTTTGGGTGCCGGGAGAAAATGAGAATGGTAGGAACGTGATTGATTTCTGTTAGGAGAGAGATATGTGTGTAAATAATACTTTCTTTAAACACAAGAGTAGTCATAAGTATACTATAGTTGGTGTAGGTAGAGATGGTATCGAAGTAAAAAGTATGATTGATTTTGTGTTGGTGAAGAAGGAGATGTTGAAGTATGTGTTAGATGTTAAATCAGTGAGGAGGTTAAGAATGAGATCATCGGATCATTAGGTTGTGTTATGCAAATTAAGTTAGTGGAAGGGCATGGGATGGATAATAATAAAGAGGAAGTGGGTAGAATTAGAGTGAGAAAGTTAAGTGAACAAGGTTAATAAGGATAAGTATTTAAGAGCGCTTGCAAATAAATCAGTATGAATGTGAACAAGTTGAAACATAACATCTGGAAGCAAAATGAAGGAAGCGGTTGTTAGCAATGCAAAAGAAGTATGTGAATGTGCTAAGTAGGATGCAAGAATGTTAACAGTGAGTGGTGGAATGAAAAAGTGATGCACAAGCGGTTAAAAGTAAAAGAAGCGTGGTCGATATAGTAACTAAAAGCCCATTGGATGAGAGGTTTCAAAACGAAAGATGTTTGAATTAATAGTGAAGAGGCAAAAGGAATACTAAAAGATGCATATGTAGGAGAAAAAAGAGAGGTAAATGAACAGTTTGGAAGGAAGATAAATGGGGACTAACAAGGGAATAGAAAACTCTTCTGAAAGGAAACGAGAAAGATTAACAATGAGAAGAAGGGGAATCTGCTTGGGATGGGATGGTGCTTTCGTAATTGATGAAATGAATGAGTAGGGTGTGGAGGGAACACGCCAAAAATCTGCATAATATTGATAGTAATGAAGAGGTGATAGTAAATGTATGTGTGGGTTTGATGGTGCAAGAAAGCATAGGTATTTTGTGAATGAGGCCATTAGTAAAGAGGAGGTAATGGATAGAGTGAGAAACCAGTAATAGTGAAATGACCAAGAGCGAAGGCGAGTTGGTGTTGAGTGGATTTGGAAGTTGTGTAACAAAAAGTTTATGGAGGGTATAGTTCCGATGGATTGGAGGAGAGCAGTAATAGTACCCTTATATAAAGGTTAGGGTGATAAGGGTAACTGTAGGAATTATAAGGGAATTAGTTTATAGAGTGTTGTAGGGAAGATACATGCTGGTCGAGTGACTGAGGAACTGATTGGTGAGGAACAAGGTGCTTTTAGGAGTGGTAGAGGATGTGTGGATCAGAAATTTACATTGATTGAAACAAATGATTTTGAGAAAATGAGGATTGAAGAAGATTAAGAGATTTCTATCTTTAGGATATTAATGGATGTTGCAGACAGGTATTAATGATAGGTATTAATAGAGGAAGTCTCTATGGTAGGTGTTTGATTTGATATATGGTGTTGGTGTGGCCTTTCTGGAGGGTATATTCATATGTGTTTGTGGCAATTCGTGAAGCGATAACAAATACATAGTAAGTGAAAGTGATTGACTTAATTTTAAATAGGAAGTGAGGCAGGGATATCTATGTATCCATGTGTTCTTCGTATGTAATGACTCTAAAGAGGTATAAATAGAAGAATTAGAGAGGATGAGGTGGCAAGGGAGAGGTAGATTCGCATGATGAGAAAAATGGAAGAGACATGGAGGTGACTCTGACTGTATTATACGCGCTGATATTTGGGTTTTATGTGGTGAGATTCTTGAGGAGAGGTTTGGCGAGATTGGTTAGAGATATGGTGGCAGAGGTGTGGGTAAAAGAAGGTATGAAAGTAAAGTAGATATAGAGATAAGGGTTATGGTTATGAGTGAGGATTAGTCGTCGGGTGAAGTTGGTGCTGGATGGTTGAATCAACTGAAGACAAGTGGTTAAGTTTTAAATGATTATGGTGTATAGGTTGGATCGAAAAAAGGAACGGATGATGCTGGTGAGGTAAGGAAAGTATGTGAGATGGTAAGATGGTTACTGACAATTAAAATCCTTTCTGGGATGTAAAGGGACGAGTCTTGAGTGCGTTAGGGGTGCGTGTGGAGGTGTGTGTGTGTGAGAGTGTGTAATGTATAAGGTACATAAAGGTAAATTGCTTTACAATCGATTCTAAATCCCTTTTTAAAAGTACAATTTTGTTTAAATTGGACAGATCTACAGGTAGTGGTGTGGAGTGATAAATTGATAATGACATATGTGAAAGCTAGGGTGGTATGATGATTGTGCGAGAGCAAATGAGATAATGAGAGGATTAAATGATAGTAGAACATTGAGATTGGTTTGGTCATGTGGCGGATAGTGTAGTAGAGTAACGTTCACGGGTTGGTATTTTCAACGCGATATTATAAGTAGTCATGGAGTGTGTGAAGTGGGACGGCTGGGAGTATCCTGAAGAAAATAAATGCGTGTATTGAGCATAGGAATGGATTCATGGACTAGAAGAATGTTGAGTTGGCGAAGAAAGCGATATAATAAATAGAATGGGCTGTGCGTAATTTTGTGTTGGTAGTGGTTGTGTAGTTTATGTTGATGGGATTGGTGTTGGTAGTTTTGTAAGGTCATATTGGTGTGATATGTTCTTGCTGTTCACAGTCCACGTGAAACATAGCTTGCGATTATTTTGACTGCGGCGAGTCTGACTTGATGGAGAGTAGTAGAATTGGAGACGAGTAGAGCTGGATATTGTCCTTTTTCTATGGTGCTTGCGAATCATATTTCTTGCGGACTACTTTTGTTATCTACATGGACGGCGTCTTACCCTTAGTGTCTGGGGAAAGAGGATGGTTGATGAAATATTAATATATGTTCTGTAAGACTAATATGGTGGTAGTATATATAACTATATAAGTCCTATATAATGTATATAGTATATATACATATAAGTACTATAGTATATTAATAATTAAATTATATAAGTAAATTATATAGTAAAGTAATATATATATGTATATCTTTATATTTATATAAGTAATAGTATATATTATGTTTTAACTATCATATATGTAATATAATTATATAGTACTCTATAATAGGTTCTGATGATAGTAGTATATTAAGTAAATATATACTATAAAATAAATAACCAAGGATGAATTATATATTACGTATTATATATATAGTATATATAATATATATATACATATATATATTATATATTATATATTATCAATATGAGTGTTATATATAAGGGTGGCTAGGTATACTAGCGAACAAAATGAGAATGAATATAGTATAGAGTGAGTATGATATTATAAAGATAGGTATTAGAATTATATTATTATATATTTTTATTTATTAGTGATTATATAATAATAATAGCGTAATAGATATGTATATATAAGTTTAATAGTGTGTATATAGTAGTATATATAATATTTAATATATCAATACTATTTAATAACTTACCAATCAGAGGTGGGGCACTTGCCGCTTCTTTATCCGCTAGTTTGCTCCGAGCTGGACATATCAGAATACGTGTGCGGATAGCGGGAGTAGAGAGGTGCGAGGTGCGGATGGTGGCGGAGGTGCGGAAGACGTAGGAGAGATTAGCGGACTTGCACGTGCGGATCAAAACAAGTTTCCGCTTCTTCTTGTTCCGCCATCTTTTGTAACAATGAAAGATATTGTTTTACTTATTAAGAAATTCTTATCGGTGTAGGTTATAGCAAAAATTATTTGTTAAACGAAAAAAATAAAAATGAACAAATTTGATGTAATCTGCTTTATAAATGAAACTTTCATTGATAATATATATAGTACTATATAGATATATATTATTGTAGTTATTATATATTAATATTATATATATATATATATATACTGTATATATATATATATATAGTATAATATATATATAATAGTATATATATATATATATACTATATAATATGAGGGTATATACTACTATATATATATATTATAGGCCAGCCTAGAAGAGCCAGCCACAATCCATATCTAAATAGACTACAAAATCATGTCTAACGAGAATTATAAGGTTACGTAGCATTTTGTGAATCCTGGGGGAAAAAAGAAGATGTAGATTGTTACCTGGAGGAGTAGTGTTTGAGAACTGTAAAAAAAAAATGGGTAAATAAGAAGATAAAAAGAAAAAAATCAGAAAAAAATAAAAAGAAAAAAAAAATCATATCGTTCGAAACTACAAAGCTACAGGGTAATTGAAAATATTTTGAATCCTTGGTAAAATTGATGGTTCGGAAATTGTAAAGGAGAAAATATAAAATTAATAAAGAAATAAAATCAATATAGAAACTCAAAAATTGGCTTATTTTTTTGGGGTGTGGCTGGACTGTCTGAGTATTTTATACTATAATTGCTACATATTTAGACTAAGAAGGTACATATTTGATAGTGGGGGCTACACGGCAACGTTTAGGGGGTTGGCTAGTAGGGAGCCAGGAAGGGAGATAGCGCGAAAGAGAAGAAGGTGAAAACTTAGGGAGAGGGGGAAGGTTGTTAGAAGTTCTAGTGAGCGAAAATGACACACTACAGGTGATAAAGGGATGGGAGGGAGAGGCCGAGGAACTCACGGCCCTCAGTGACAAGACACTCCGGCATTAGAAACTGTGAAAAGAAGAGCGGGGAGTATTGCCCGGTAGCTCGACTTACCCCGGTAGGGGGGGAAAAACAGTTAGGTCACACTAACCCCGTTCAGCTCCACTGCGGGGGCCGCAGAAATGGACCGAATCGAGCGCTGCAAAGCATGCAATGTGGCTGGTATTAGCTCTTGGGGATGTCTGTTTAGTTTAAAACTAAAAAAGCGAAATTTCGCAATAGAAAAAGGGATCTAAATTTAGTTATAAGCGAGTCAGGCCAATAAAGGGTTCTAATTAGGCTTCTAATATATTATTGTGCTATTATCTAACAAATTAAAAATTTTGTTTTTTATCTTTTTATTTTTATGTTACATTTTCCTATCCAAAATTTTACGAGGATTCCAAAAATGATCCTTTTTGCTGTGGCTATTGTAGTTTTTTGAAGATTAATTTTTTTTCTTATATTTTTTTTGTCTTTTTTTTTTAATTTTCGAGCAACTGAAATTGGACCAGGTTTCCAGCATGTCATTCTTTTCTGTAGCTGTTTTTAGTTTTTGAGATACTGGATTGATGTGCTCGTTCTAGTAGGGCTGACCATCATATAATATACTATATATATATATTATATAGAGCGATATATTAAATCGGTGGTATATTAATGAATAGATATAGTGATATATAAGTCAGTGATTTAAAAGGTAATATAATAATATAGTAATACATGTAGATTATATATATATGTAATAATGATACTATAAAATATATAGACTAAAATAAGAACTTACAATGAAATCTCAGTTGAAAATAATAGTTGCTTTACACAAAAATATATAATTAATAAGTAGATTGAGAAGACTGGTGAAAATTATGGTGGGATAGGAACACAACCTAGGACAAATTTTTGTGGTCCTTGCGCTCTTCGCTTAGTGGGAAAACAAAAATCATTTTGCAATTTACTACAATGTCTAGGGGCACAGACTTGTATGGTTCTTTTAAAATAAGGGTTTCTTGAGCAATCGTTGTTTTGACTATTTATTAGAGTATATAGAATATTTATCATAGTTTGTGTCTTGCAAATTTGTTTTAATACTGTAAATATGAGAGCTATTTGTCATGATCTCATTTCAGATCCAGAATTTATTCGACGTTTGAGTATGAAGTCATGTGGATGCAGGTGGTATTAGAGTATATTTATTGCAGACGTATCATATGTCATGTGAACACGGATACAAGACGAGGCATGAAATATTCGGTTAATCGAAACAGCTTAGTCGAGAATCAAGACCATTACCACTAGGGCTGAGGATGTTTTCAGAGCTACAAGTATGCCCATCAGAAGATAAGTACACCGCAAGATGCCAGTGTTTACTCGCATACTTAGCAAAGTTAGTTGGCAACAGAAAGTTAAGGCATATACAATAAAGCACGCATTCCAACAATAGAAATTTGAAAGCTCGTTTCTAATGAAAGTAAAGCCACAATAAAAATTTCAAATGACTTAGATGACAATATAACAAGAAAACTTACAGATTTTATGCTCTTATCATAAAGAAATAAAGATTCATTAATTCCTTTCAAATGTCTAAATCACTAAAAAAATAATACAAATGTTGATAGTTGACGCTAATCAGATGTCAATGTCCCCAATGTGAACAAAGAATCATTGATATTGGAATGCAATTTGCTTTGCAATACAAAAAAACAGCCGTGCAAGACGCATGATAATAGGAAAGGTGACGAGGGAAAGAAACAGCGAAAAACATGAAACATACATGTAGAAGGACAAGTAACGGATATAGCTCTCTTAATTAAGTTAAGATAGATTGGAACTCAAATAAGATACGCAAGAAGACTAGTTGGCAAGAGTTGCCAGTTTTGAGTATAATAGGCAATGGAATGAGAGTGATTGTGGAGCTGAGATGGAAAGATCAGTTTTCCTGAAGGAATCAGAAAGAAGTTGGGTAACGAATGATCACCAGCTAAACAACTTACTAGAAACCGTATCCTGCTCAGTTGATTGTAACAGCTTAAGAGAGGACTATTTTGTGAAGTAACAATAGATGATGGCATGATTCTATATTTTCTTTTGCCTATAGGACCCATATCTGTCACAAAACAACATTTGGTAAGGATGCCGTGGTTAGTATAGATCGCGCAAAGAAATATATTGTGCAGAGAAAAACAGTAAGAGGGCATTTAGCGGCAACACAAGAGTGTGATGGTGTTGCGATTGGTGTTCGAGATGAGTAAAATAGATGAAATCTTATTTCGATAGAGGTGTGTCGGGTACGAAAGTTAGAGAAGAACATTGACGTGCTAGCCATCGTCTTTCCAGATGCATGTTAATGTTACATCGATCACGTTAGCCAAAGATTTCTCAGGTGTATTTAATGGAAAATTCTGGAGAGTAAAATGGAAATGGAAAGATCTACATAGACATTAAGGCAGTGATTTGCGATGGAATCCTTGTGATATCGGGTAACAGAATGAGGGACGCTAGTTGAGAAAGGTTAGATCTTTAAAGACTACTTCAATGGGCTCGTATGCAAGTGTTGCATGTTTTAAAGGAACTGGTCCACTCAGAGAAGTTGTTTAGTGTTGTTGATGGGAAGGACACAACTGGGCCGCCACTCGTTCACAGTGAAGAGACCTAGAACGAACCGAATCGGCTACTCATTTAGATCTCAGCGCAAACGTCCATCATTTAATTTCAACCAATTCAGGCTGCTGTTAGTTAATAGTCGCTTGAGAACAGTTATCGAAGAGATTCTACAGATTCTGACGCTCAAGCTGTATTTTAAATAAAAAATCTGATTTTGTGATAGGATAAATTCATGGACTCAAAAGGGTGTAGAAAAAATGCAGATCTATAGATCATATGAGTCATAAGATGTGCAGAAAGCTGGACAGGCCCGAGATGCTCGTTATAAATGCGAGTGTTGGGCAGTAAACTTAAAGCCTAATCAGATGGTAGCTTTCGTGGTATCGATTTACAACAGAAATGTCGGCATCTTTGATGATTCTGAGGCGTTTGGTGAGATTCGTAACTGGCTGAACTGCTATGCCGCCTATATGGTATCGTATATCTCTTGCTCACATTCCTAGTCTGTGACGATGGTGGCAAAGAATTTTCATCTCTTGGTAGAGTAGGAGCTACACAGTCATCAAAAGCTGGTCTCAATTCCTGTAGGGATTACAGAACATATTCTCCAGTCGCTCTTACTACACAACTCTTATTTTTGATCACATCCAGAAACATGTTGGCTATTGAGATGTTGGCGAAGGAAACGAGAGAAAGCAGGATGAAGAGAAGCATGATGCATGTAAAACAATTCTTATCAAGGCAAGAAGAGGGGAAATTATTCCTGTTCATATTGTGAAGTTCGATTGTCTGAGAGTAACAGGCTGCTATACTGGTCTGAATATCGCGACGGCCACTTACGTAATGATCTGACATGACCGGTAGTGGGGGAGGTACTGCAGCAGTACGCTAGCCGCTCCACGTTGTCGAATTATTTAGTGAGTATTGTGGTAAACTAAACTCAAAATTCTCCTACCAAGTAGGTTGTCGCGATTGGTACGAGTAGTCTGAGAAGAGGACAGATGTCTAAGTAGTTCCGCTGTTATTCGCTGATAGTAGGGGATGTTCGGTTGGTACTTACTTACTCGACAATGTGTTCAATTATCATACGAAACATATAAGCACACATTCTCGAATCGAAATAACTTCAGTACAACGACAAATTGTTATCTATGAGAGTTTAATGTACTATAGCAGTGGTTAGTGTAGGCATGTAGGAATAGTTAAGGATAGTTATTAACAATGAAGGTGCGTAATAAACGTTTAATCAGGTACTTATATTATTTATAGTTGTTTTTATTGTTTTTAGAATAAGAAAGATTCAAGGTAATAGTTTTGTGGCGATAAAACATGGGAAAAACAGTATCTTGAAATTCGCATTTTTAGACACATTTTCAAGTTAGAGTTTATCATGAAGTGATGCTACTCAATATAAAGTTGTTTATAATCTGCGAGACTACAAATTGTGTATGTTTTCACCAGAGATGTCAATAATTTAATGGCAGGTTCATATTAATATGATGATAAATTATATATATATAATATATATTAAATTAATATATGTGTATTAGTATTAAGGTTAGCTGCAAGTCAAAATTACCATTACATGATATTATTGAGTAAAATTACATAAAAGTTCATAATTTAGTTATATTATTATATATATAATGACTAGGTAGTATATATAATTAATGGATATTACATTATCGTTTGCATGGCGATTGACACCACCGTCTGGTCAAAATCTGGGACGGAGTACACGATTGGTCTACCTTATAAAGTAAAATAGATAAATAAATATAATATATTGATATCTAATATCTATTAATAAGCCCTTGATATGTGTATTATTTAAATATATAGGATATATATATAATATATATAATTATATAATATATATTATATCTAGCTACGTACTAGCGTATGATATATGAGACTAATCTATGTAGGGTATATTTAGTGTATCATATATCTATATATAATATGTATATATTACTAGCTTATATATATATATTAGAGTATGGTTCAGCCCTCTAGAGAGCCACAAATTCCATATACTCAAAACTACAACGTCTTATCACGAAGATTAAGAGGTGAAGTACTAATGCATTGCGCTGGAAATTGGCTGGTGTAATTTTAGTGCGGAAAAAGGACATATAGAAAAAAAAGAAAAAAAAGAAAAACAATTAAAAAAAAAAAAAAAAAAACAAAATACGTTACATCTCAAAAACTCGATAGCCTAAGGAGCGAAATAGAGGACGATTGTATGTGAATCGTGGTAGCATTTTGGATAAAAAGTGTAAAAGATAAATCAAAAAATTATAAAAAATTATTAGTTAATAATCATAGTACTTTGACTTAGGTCTTAATTTAGAGACAGAATAAGTAGTTCACTCGTTAAAATATAATGGACTCTAAATTGTTGATTTTGTTTTTAAATGCTTTGATTTTATTATTTTAAAGAATACCATAGGGGTATGCCGCACCGATGTCGCAGTCTGGCTCTCGGCCTTCCGGGGAACTACGGGGTTGGACTAATTCCCCCCCTCCGGGGAGGGTCTCCGGAACCCGCTCTTTGTATTTGGTGTCGCGGGGGTCACTTGGCGCGCCCTCCCGGCATAACGACGAGAAGTATGGAAAACGGTCCCCCCTGTGTTCCCCGTCGCTTCGAGCCCCCTAAATTGCGTGGAATAGCTTTACAAATATAACACACTAGTATGTAATCATCAGAAAAACTGAAGCTAAATAGTGAAGTGATCTATAGAACAATTTATATATATAGTATATAATTAATATATATATATACTATGAAGTATATATATATAGTATAGAATATACTATAGTATGATATATATATATATACTATTGACTAATATATATATCTATATTATATTATTATTAATTATATATAATATATTAATATATATATATTATTTATAGTAGCGGTAATATATATATAATTGATTATCATATATATATCTTTTTTCCCCCCCCGCAAAAAAAAAATAGCCAAATACTTTTTTAATTTTTTTTTTTTTTTTTTTTTTTAGCATTTTCATTCAAAATTTTTAAAGATTCCAAAAATGTATTTCATTTCTTGTAGCTTTTGTAGTTTTTCGAGATATGTTTTTTTTTTTTTTGTTTTTTTTTTTTTTTTATCTGTTTTTGTCTTTTTTAGCGCAGTTTCGCTCGTAGATTTTGCAAGGCATTCCGAGCATGTATTCCTTTTCCAGGATAGCTGTTTGGTAGTTTTTGAGATATGATTTGTGGCTTTTAGCTAGAGAAAAATAAATTTTTTTTCTCTGATCATTTTTTTCTCTAGCAAATGTACACATGTATGCAATATCA
>JABUQX010009302.1:7500-12500 GCA_015478945.1 Trachelipus rathkii | reverse complement strand
ATTATTATTATTAATTTTATGATGACTTCACTAGTTCGCTTAAATAGAAGAAAGAATAAAAAAAAAAACAAAAAAAACACGGCTGTTTATAATAAAAAATAAAGAATATATTTTGCAGATTAATTATTACGATTATACCATTTTCGTTTGTCCCTGGAAACTTGAAATGATATTTAATGGTCTTATGTCTCAACTGTTGCGCGCTGTATCTTTTATGTGTTTGACCGTACCTCGCCGTTTTCTGTGTAGATGCAGCAGCGACAGACGAGGTTGTCAATCCGAGAGCACAGACGCATGTGAGATAGGGGTAGAGTAAAGTGGTAAAACCTCCAAGAGATCAAGGACTCCAAACGCAAAAATAAACTTATGGAGTGAACTTATTTTGTTAAAATGGTTAAAGCAATTTGATCATAAAATATGTAAATAAACGCTTTTTGTACAAATAAAAATAGAGATTTATAACCGCACATAATAGTGATTACAATAATTTAATAGTCAATTATTATTTTTGAAAAAATATTAAAATATTTTGCGATAATTTTGTCTATATGCAAAGGTTCAAACCTAATATTGCAGATTCTTCCTAGAAAGATCTAGAGTAATAGAAAATATCAAGAGTAAAGGTGTGCGCGTGATTCGGGTGAATATTGAATCAAATTATAATTGTTAAATGTCAATTGAAATGTAATTTATTAAATTAAATATTAAATTAATAATTTGTTTAAAAGTTTATTTGTTAAATTTCATTTTTAAATTTAGAAGACTTTGAGTTCCAAGCGGCCTCTAAAGTAAGAACCTAAGTTAAAATATAATGCAGCGCATTTGTCATGAAAACCCATATATAAATATATTTTGCTCGAAAACAATAAAGTGCAAAAGCACTTTGACTTCGGCTACATTTTTTTAAAAGATATTTTTTTCCCAAAAAAATTGAAATATTTTTAAATAATAATTACGTATATATTTACTTACACGTTGTTTTATTTAAAATCTAAACGATACCATAGGTAGATGCAATAGCTGGTGCTTCCGAGTAAATATATATATATATATTATATATATATATGTAGCTTATATATATATATATGATATATGGGTATATAAGCTATATAATCTATACTGAGATTATTATATTATATATATTTTATTATATAGTACCTGGATAGTGGGAGTCTGAATAAAATGGATAGCGATATTAGTAGTATTGTAGTACTGTTCAGGCATTACCGAAAGGCCAGGCATAGGCAGTAGAAAACTTAACAGGCTACACAAAATAAATATCATTATTATTTAATGGCAGGTGGAGACATTTTTATCCCTGAAATTTAAAAAAAACTAAAAAAAATACACCAGAACGCGTTTTAAAAAATTAAATTTGTTTAATATTGTTGAAAAAATTACAGTTTTTTTGTGAACAGAAACGAAGAAGCTGGAGGGGGGATAGTCTCAATAGCATTGAGGATTTTTCTGAAGTTTTTGTCTTTTATAAGATCACAAATGTCGGAGCCAACGAAGATACCTTTCTTAATTTTGGCGGTTATCTCGGACTACAACGCCTCGCGTTCGGCTCGAAGCGGTAAAAAGGTATTATAAAAAGAAAAGTTAACATTTCCTTCTCAAAGCGTAAAATAAAAGTGTACTTGGCAACTTTTGCTCTCGTCAACTAAAGGAGGATTCAAGGTCAATCACAAGAGTGCACTTGCCGAGGTTTGAGTTATATTAATATTTAAAAGTGTTGTTAATAATATATTAGAATAAAAATATATATTTTTTAAGTTTCATCGATGAAATTGCTTGCCCACACAGATCAAAAATTATTATTTATTTTCTTGAAGATTGTTATATATCGATTAGGTGCCCCGGTTTTTCTAGTCTACATGGCTGTGCCGTCTTTTCGGCGGTATGTCTGGGCGCGCATATATTATTATTATATTATATATATATATTATTTAATATCTATATTAGTATATATAATATATATACCTATATATAGTATATTATAGTATATATTATATATTATATATATATATAGTATATATATAATAATAATATATATATTTATATATATTGCCCGTGTAAAACTCGAGTCAATCGACTCAACTACTTACCTTAAGCGACTTCACGGCGACTCGAGTGCACTCGATCAAAAAATGAGTTCTGGTCAGAAAGTAATATAATGGTAATTTTATGTAATACTATATATATATACTATACTATATATATTATAATAAATATATATATATATATTTATATATATAATATAGTATATATATATATAATATATAACTATATATAATATATGCCAAATGTCAAAAGTAATATTATCGAGATCATTTTTTGATCGATATATAATATATATTGATAATTATATATTATATATATATATAATATATTATATAATATATATATATATATATATATATAATAGTATTAAATATGTATTATATATGTATAGTATCATACGGTAAGTATAGTAGCCGTATATATATATATTATCGAGCGCTTATATATATAGTATTATATATAGTTATATATAATAGTGTATATATATTATGTATATCTATAGTATATAGTATATATATATATATATATTATACGTATATTATATTACATATATATATATATATATATTGTTATGTGATACTATACTAGACATTATAGTAGTACTTAGTACCTATATATAGGTATATAAGGTCATATAGTATAGGTTATATATACTTTTAAATAGTATATTATAGGTCAACAATCTACTAAGTTCAATTTGTTTGTATTTGTGTAAATGTGTTTTTTATTATCGATTGGCATGGAATTCGAACCATTTCCCTTTGATACGAAAAATTAAGAAACAAAATAAGCGTAATGTATGTTTATTCCTTTTGTAAGTGGTGATTTCCACAAGAAATGAAAATTCTATTTATCCCCGTGCCTGTAACTGTGGCGGTAGTAGCTGCCAACGTAACGCCCCATTGCCTTCAAAAAAGGTACGATTCTATTCTAAAATATTTACATTTTTAATATTTAAATACTTTATTGATCATTGTTTCGTATTAGCACTTAAATTCAGTGTGTTACTGATACTATATATATACATAATATGATATATACTATATAGTAAGGGATTAGTATATATAATATAATTAATATATATATATATACTTAATCAGAAAAGATAATAATTAATATTAGTATAGTTAATATATATATACTATATATATAGTATATTAGTTAGTATATATATATATTATGTATACTATAGTTAATATTATAACGTTTGTATACGATCATATAAGTATAATATAGTATATATATAGTATATAGATATATTAGTATATATATATATATATATTTACTATATATAATATATATATACTATATATAGTATATAGTATATATATAGTATAATTGTATTCTATAGTATATATATATATATAATATATATAGGTATATACTAACAGTATATAAAAAATTAAAAAAACAAGACAAAATTAACGGAGGCGTAAAACATAATAGGATATATATAGTATATAGTATATATATACTATATATATATTAGTATATATATTATATATTATATATATATATATATATATATATATTATATATACTATGATATATATATATATATAGTTATTTATATACTATAGGTAGTAGGATATAAGTATATACTATATAACCAAGCCGCAAGGACGCTTGGCACTAATAATTATAATTAATTAATCTGATTAGTTTTTGCATGTAGGATTTGAGACCATATGAGACTATAGTCCTGGCCAATCAGAGTCTAAGAATATATAAACCGGATTAAATCCTTTGTCATTGGATCCATTGATGCCCAGGATTTTTGGTTAGCTAAAAAACCCTGAGAAAAATCCAGGAGACAATGGTAAATTGGTTGAGAATGTCGTGGTAGGGATCATGTAGTCCTTTGTTACCTGCACAAATGTTATATTATAATTTGAGTCAGATTTAAAATTATGAATACAATTTTATGTTTAAACATTTTCCCTTGAATGACACTGCAAATAAATAATTTTTGAATTTGTGAAAAAGACTTAAAGAACATTAAAAAAAAATAAACTGTGATTTGTTTTGTTCTGAGAAATTGCTTTTTTTAAATCTATCACAAGGTGACTCATTTAATACAGCCATGATTATTTTAGATTAGATCTATAATATATATACATATAGTTATATATATATATATATAGTAAAGTATAGTATAGTAGGTTATATATAATAGTGATATTAGGTTAGGTACTATATTACGTAGTATATAAGACTAGGATATATAATTTATTATATAGTACCTAGTATATATATATAATTAGTATATAGGTATATATATTTTTATATATATTATATATATAACTATATATATATATAATACATATAATTGGATATAGTATATAGTATATATATATATATATATATATATATATATATATATATCAATGTCGGCATGGATCTATATACACGGCGTTTCAAAGAGCCTGAAATGGATGAGACTGGGTGTTGTTAAAAGATGTTAAAAGAGTGTGTGTGTATGTGTGTGTGTGTGTGTGTTGTGTGTGTGAGAGAGAGAGAGAGAGAGCAGGAGATGAGAGAGAGAGAGAGAGAGTAAGAGAGAATGGAGGAGGAGGAGAGAGAGAGAGAGAGAGAAAAGCATCTCAAGAGACTTTGGCAACGCTCAAAAATGCATTGAATACACAGTGAAAATGTCATTCTAAGGCACTTTCATATGGGGTGAATCGGGCAATTAATTTGAAGGAAAATAAAGCTAAAAAAAAGTGTTCGTAAAAAATAACAATAATAAAAAAAAAACATCGAAAAAGGTAAAATTGCTTTTATGATGAAAAATGTGAAAGACATTTCAAAAAAAACTTAAAACTTTCAGAAAAAGGCAAATGAAATACAAGCACGATATTTTCTCATGTAGATTCTGAAACATTGAGAGTCTTGCAATTAGAAGATAGAGGATATTATAGTCCAAATTCTTTGAT
>JABUQX010009301.1:7500-12500 GCA_015478945.1 Trachelipus rathkii | reverse complement strand
TGATAAATACAGAGTGACCCAATTATAAATTCTTCATTGTTAGTTTATTTTAGAGCACTGGAACGGCGGACAGAGACCAGTACGAGACCAGGGGCATAACAACGAAAATGGAAATTAAGAAAAAGCATGCCGATCGTTTGATATTATAAGAAGGCAGCATTCAGCAAAAATAGGGTGTTTAAATTTTGGAAATGGTTTGCGCCACAGGACAGTTGTTGAGGTGACTCATCGGATGGCCAACATTTTTTAAGAAAGGGTTGTTTTTCTTGAAGATGGATAAGTGATCTATGGATGGTTAGGTATGAATTTTACTGATATTTAGACGAAGCCAAAATGGCTGGGATTGTTTTTTTAGGTTACCATATTATTAATGTTATATACTGCCATGTGATTGACCCAGTAACTGAGTTAATTAAGGCATCGTGAGATGTTTGGTGATATCATATATCTTATTTTTGACTAAAGCCACATATGACTGTGGATATTTTATGTTACATGATTTGACAACGCCCATTAGGGTGCTTGTGGATTTGCAAGAGGCTGTTTGATTAGTGGTGCTTGACTGGAACCAGATCTCGCTCGAATAGATCCATGTGGCTTCTTAAACTGTCACACTATATTCTGATATAGTAAAGCCTATGACTTATATATAATACGTACATAGAAAAACTTATATATATATATTTACTATAATATATATATATATATATATAATATATAATAATATATAAATATAATATATAATATATATATATCATACATAATAATACTATATACTATAAATGTCGCAGCCCACGCGCCATTCCAAAGACGCCGTTTGACCGCCGCATAGGCCGGCCGCACGCGGCACCTGGTCAATGCAGCGACCTTTCCCCTTATGTAGGGGCCAGGCTCCGATGCGGCGGCCAACATACGCAATACTTATATATAATATATATATATATATATAAATATATAATATATATAATATATATATAATATATATATACTAAAATATATATAATTATATAAAATATTATATTATATTATATAATATATATATATATATATATATATTATATATATATATATATATAATATATTATATATATCTATCTATAAATATAACTATATTATATATATATATTTATATATATATATACTAATCATAATAAAATAACATATATATTATATATATTATACATATAATAAATATAATACCTATATATAATATATATATATATATAATATATATAAACAGTATTATATATAATAATATATATATAATTATTATATAATGTTGCTGTAGGGTATACCTCTTAGGTCCACGTGGATAAACAGCGGTTCTTGGGAAAAGCGTGTGGCAAGAGCATCTTTTTTGCCCGAAGAACGCTTTTAAATTAAACTAACATAAAAAAGAGAAATAAACAGACACGAAAGTTCAAGACAACAAAAAAAAAGATTATAGTTAGATATAAAAAATTATTATTTAACAAAAACTTTATGTATAGTAACAGAAAAATGAAAGAGGGCAAAAGTATATGTAAAGCACTACAAAACTTTGTCCAATTTGTATATGAAATAAAACGTGAAAAGAGAATTGGTCGCCAGTCAATGACTTATGTAATTTGAAAGTTTATTATGGTAATTATAAAATTATGTTATAACGGATTGAATGTTTTTAATACGAGTGGAAATTTGGGAAAAGGACACTGGTGTCAATTTTTTTAAAATGATAAATAGACAGAAAAATAACCAGTGATGACCTTTAAAAGTTAACAACGCCAGATAAAATAAATTACTATATTAAGAAAGAATAAAACCCCTTAATATTGTCAAATTATGGAATCTGGGGAAGAGCCTTTTGATCGGAAGGAGTAGACTGGGAGCTATATGGAAAAGAGGATATATAGAACCAAGCTAGTTAGCAATGAAGTGGCCTGGAATGTCATTAGTCGGGGTCTAAGCATCCCTCGGAATGTCGCAATCGGTATCGGACCACAATGTCGCGATCGGCACCAGTCCGGAACACTCATTAAATTATAAACACATCAGTGAGAAGTTACTTAAATAACAAGGAAGAAATAAATGAATGAAGAGCAATATTCCAAAGATAATCTTCTCTAATCAAAATGATTGTGAAAAGAAAACCTCTTACACAATTTGATTTTAAACATAATAATCTGTTAAGCTGATGAAGAACAATTTTCACAAAAAACAACGTTGGTAAAGATTACACCCCAACAAGAGGTTATGTATTTTTAAAAAGAAAAAATGTAGCTTCGATACAATCACATAACAAAAACATTAAACTACAAATATCGGAAATTATATAGAGAAAATGAAAGACAATAAAACAATGAAGCCGATTGGAGGGAAGAAATAATAAATGACCCGCTAATAAATAAATAATGAAATTCCTTAAACTCTTCCCCAAGAAGAAGAGAAGAACAAGAAGGAAGAAAAGAAAAGAAGCAAAAGAAAAAAAGAACAAGAAGAAAAGAAAAGAAGAAGAGAAGAAGAGAAGAAGGCAAAAAAGGAAGCAAGAAGAAGAAGCAAGAAGAAGAAGAGAAGGACAGAAGAAGAAGAGAAGAAGAAGAAGAAATTTGAATCGCAAAGGTTAATAAACAAAAACAGGGCGAAAAGCAGATAAGATTAAACAAAGAGCAAAAAAAAAAAATTAAACACAAAATGTACTCAATTCAATTAAAAAAAAATTAAAAAAATGCCAAAAATAAAATAGAAGACAGGAAAGCTCAGTTTTATCTGAGAGTTGATATAAACCCAACAGCTGATAAAATGATGATTGACATGTGATGAATGGGGAGGCAATGCGATTCATTCGGCATCCCACTCACAACCCCCCAATTTTCCTTAAATATTGGCCAAGGTTAATTTCGAATCAAAGACAATTATAATTTATTAGTAAAACTTAGGAACATAAACACCTAACGTACGCAAACTAAAACAACAGCTGTATATATCTATATATATATATATATATATGATACTATATATATATATACGTATCATATATAGTAATATATATATAATATATATATATATACTATAATACTATATATACTATACTAATATATATACTATGAGTATATATATATAGATATATAAATAAATACATAATATAAAATAAGCATATGTTTTTTCATGACAAAAAAAAACAGGAACGAAGAAGGATGGAAGTACACCTAACGTCAAAATTCTTTAGATTTTCTTTTCCAAGTTGGCACGATATTATTACCATATATAGTATATATATATATATATATATATATATATATATATATAAATATATATTATATATATTAATATATAATATAATATATATCATATTCTATATAATATATACTATATATATATAATATGAGAATAAAAAATAAATTTTTATTCAATTAAAATTTAAAATCTCTCTCTCTCTCTCTGCTCTCTCTCTCTATCTCTCTCTCTCTCATATATATAATATATATTATATATATATATATTATATATATATATATATATATATATAATATAATTATACTACTATATATTAATATATATATATATATATATATACTAGTATATATATCATAAATGAACAACATAAAAAAATATATCATAAATATATAATATATATATACATTACATATATACATATATATTCATATATAATATCATATATATATACTATACTATATATATATATATATTATATATATATAATATATATTATATAATATAATACGTATATATATTATAATTATAAATTATATCTATATATATATATATATATTTAACTATATAATATACTATATATATATCAACAAATCAATAATATATATATACTTATTAATCTATATAGTGAAATATTTTTTAAACCTCACAGGCATAGCCCTATTATTTCTAGGATCGGGACGTAGGGATTTACGAACACAGCGCCGCTCTGTCCAATTTGCGACTCTGTTTCCTCTTACCGATTTTGAAATAAAAAATTATCCCAAAATTCCACACAAAAATAATGCCCAAAATTTTTTCACATCCGGAAAATCATCCAAAAAAAATCGCTGTCCGGAAATAGGTTTAGATTAGAAATTATGGGCGAAAAAAAATTGTTCCCTAACAGTCGTTTTTTGATGGGAGGTGAAACAAGGAATGGTTTTATAATTAATATATAGTATACTATATAATATATAATACCTAACATAAAAAATATATTATAAATAACTAACATATAATATGATCATATATTAGATTATATATATCATATATATATATTATATAAAGATATAATAAATATATATATATAATATATTAAATGGTTTATGCGATGAAGATGATGTTACCCCATTGGAAATCACGCTTGACCAGCAACTTTTAAGTAACGTCGTGTACCGGTGTGCTATATTTTTTAAATAATCAAATGCTTTGAAGAGTAATTTATAAACGTTGAAAATTCTTGTTGTCTGGCACAGACTGTTTGACACAGGGTGAATTAGCTCACTTTTCCAGCAGGAAGAGAAGGTATGATATGAGGAGGAGAGAGAGAGAAGAGAGAAGAGAAGAGAAGAGAGAGAAGCGAGACTGAGAGAACGCAGAGGAAGACCACGTGCCAAGACGAACACGAGACGGCGCCGCCGAGCAGCGACGCATGAGAGTACCACGAGAACGACGCGAGTCCTGCGGACGGGTCGTATGACAGCCGCACTGAGGGATATCGCAACCGACGCAGACGAGAAATAACAAGAGAGGAAGAGAGAGAGAGAGGAGGGAGAGGAGAGAGAGAGAGAGACGGCAGAGAGAAGAGAGAGAGAGAGAGAGAGAGAGAGAGAGACGATGAAAATGCGAAGAGGAGAGATGAGAGAGGAGAGAGAGAGAGGAGAGAGAGAGACAGAGAGAGGAGAGGGAGAGAGATGAGAAAGAGGAGGTGGAGGAAGAGAAAAAAGATTGAGAGAGAGGGTAGAAGAGAGAGAGAGGAGAGACGAAGAGATAGAGAGAGAGACGAGAGAAGAGACGAAGAGACGAGA
>JABUQX010009301.1:0-5000 GCA_015478945.1 Trachelipus rathkii | reverse complement strand
CAACTAACATGAAACAAGTCTAAAAGAGTAATTATATCACTTGGTTAATTGGTCTAATTTTCTAGCTGTATAAAACAAAAAGTAAGCAAATGAAATGATGATAATGTACTTAGTACGATTAATTAGAAATTGAATTGGTCTATTATTTTTTCTATTTACTTAAGGTGTCAAACTATGCACTAATGCCTTAATTTGGTGTCCCATTTGACATCTTTTTGTTCTTCATATGTTATTTATGGGTTTCCCCGTCTTTTGTCTTCAAAAATACTTTTGTCGCATCTAAAACTTTTAAAAGAATATACAGAAACATTATAGGCTCTTCCAACTGAATTTAAATAGAGCAGCAATGTAATAAGTACTTAAACCTTACTTTGGGTCTCGCATTCTGATTCAATTTTATTATTAAGTTCGGACCAGGAAGTTTGGAAATTTGGCGAATTACACAGACTTTGCATTCGTAGTATACTTGTCACTCCCCTAAGTATAATTTTCTTTAAACCACGATAAGTGTGCCTTTCTTTTGAATTTTAAGACTTAAAACCATAATCATGGATCCCTAATTCCGTTTGGTGACAGAAAATCTTCCCTATTGGCATTTGAAGACTTCAGACCAGAAAAAAAAAACAGTCGTCCATAATACGAATTTAAATTTCGAAGAAAAAAAAAGCATTTAATTCTATACTCTACCAGAGTTTCACCATCACTTATATTTATTATGATTAATATTCCTGATTATTTAAATGAGGAAAGAGTAACTTGATTTCCTGAAGAGTCGAAAAAATCGCTTAGAAGTTAAACAAAGAACTTGCATTTCCTTTGGTTATTTCATATAATATCAAGATTTGCTCTATTTTACTGTAATTTGTTTATTTACATTAATCGTCACTGAACCTGTTGAACCTGACGGTAAATATCCCAAAATGATTAACAAACATTTCAATGAGAAAAGCATCGCCACTGTTGAAAAGCTTCTTGCATGGTAGAAGAAGAAGAAGCAGACTTATCTTGATCTTTCACTGTTAGTAAAACCATAATGAGCTTGTCTACCAGAAATATTATACGTGAGGGCATTTCTAGGTTCCCCCCCCCCAACCCCCAATAAGAGACTTGGCAGACTAGATGCAGAGAAAGCTGAAAAAATAACTAGTTTTAAAATTTTATCTTCTAAAAAGAGAGTTCAATTATTGACCATGTTCGCAGCTTTAGTTTACAGTAAGTAACATTAAACATAGAAACAAATCATTCTCGTATTGTACCCTGAACAACAGAGGACAATCAAATGAATTTCATAGAACATCCTACAACGGGTGATGGGTTCTCTTCCTACTAGAATGGAATAGTTTTGCAAAGTTAGGCAGCCATTTTGTGGACATTATTTTCAAAACAAGCAAACTCGTCAAGTAAAAACACTCAAAATTTTCTTCTTATATCAACAAAAATATTTATGGTGTTGTGGAGTCAATAATGTATTGGTGATTCTGACCCCTAATTATTATTATTAATTATTATTATTATTATTATTATTATTATTATTATTATTATTATTATTATTATTATTATTATTATTATTATTATTATTATTATTATTATTATTATTATTATTATTATTATTATTACCCTAATTTTATTTTATTATTAAATTTTATATGTTACATTATGATTTCAAAAATTACATAAGAATTTAAATAATTTAAGCATTTTTGTGTTATCCATGCTGTTAGGGAATTAAGTATATCGTCTGCTACATAGAAACATAGCGATCTGAGTAGCTGAATTTGTGTTTTCAACTGAATCATCTTATTTAGTTCAATTATCGTGGGTTAAAAGAAAGTTAACTGAAGCACTTTCTTATTTGAAGTTTACCTATCAACAGTTTAAATAATATGTTCTTAACGTAAAAAACAAGAGTACTTATTCTGTTCACAGGAGAGACGACAGAGTTGTCAAAGGAAGTAGAAGAGTTGGGAAGCGATGTCGGGAGGAAGTGTTTAAAAAAAAAATTCAAACTGGGCAAATGGGCGATATTACCGAATACGTATTTATATCCGCGAGAAAATTTAAAGCCAAAAGACTTCTTTGGACAAAAAAAAAAAAAATTCAATGAAGGAAAGATTAGTATGAAACTATGAGGATCATCAATGGCACGCTCATTATTGACAACAGGAACTATAGAGAAGCCGCCCATTAGTTAAATAATAATGCAAATCAATCTGAGAAGAAACTTGAAATGAGTAAGAAAATTGAGTTATAGAAATTCCGGAGAAGCTTTAATGGCAATGAAGCTTGAAGCCTGTAAAGGTATCATTTACAAAAGTCTCAGATAAATCAAACACCAGCCAACACAACTACTATGACCACAAGGGCAAAAGACAAAACATTAATAACAGGAAGAATAGTCCATGCCAAGCTGACCTAGTGCTGAAAAAGTTGTACTGATCATGATCAGCAAGAAAAAGATCAGGAATATTTAATTTTATTTTATTGACAGATTAGAAAGTAGAAACCCTTACTGAAGACATACGTGAGATGCCGATAGTTAGAGGGATTACAGATGTTTCCTTTTTCAAAATCGAGTAATATATGCAGTTCAAACGTTAAAGATAAAAATTAGTATTCAGGCATAAAGAGCAGAAGGTGCACCGGCGCAAACTTGGAAGCATTTACAATCAATAAAATGGTCATTAGCCATACCAACGTTCACAGAAAACAATGATTTCTTTTAAGCTGTTTCGAGTAAAGATATTGAGCAACTAATGGAAAGAGGTAGGAGCTGCCGAATCATTTAGAGAAAAGTTACCTGCCAAAAAGTTGAGTCAAAGATTTTATAAACCTTTAGAATAATGGTGCTATAGAACAATTAGTATGCTAATAATACCAATACTATTAAAGCACATCAGTCTAATGATAACAATACCAATAATAGACCATGTCCTTTATTAGAAATTCCTACAAACTAAACTTATATATATATAAAAAAAAAATTATGTTAATTTAGTCAATTCCCCTAATCGGACTTTCACTTGTTGCGATCAACAAAAATTATTATTCGCTCCGTGTCTAATGTTCCCTAATGTAATTTATCACGCGTCACTGATACTGTTATTTTATCATTTCTCAAGTTTTATTTCAGTAAGCTCTATTAAGTGCTAAAAATTTGTTGTTATTATTATTATTATTATTATTATTATTATTATTATTATTATTATTATTATTATTATTATTATTAAGCAAAATTGAAGATTAGATTAAAAACCACACTTATAATAATAATAATAATAATAATAATAATAATAATAATAATAATAATAATAATAATAATAATAATAATAATAATAATAATAATAATTTATTGTTCTTTCTTGTTTTAATTTTTAAATTTTATTATATTTTATAACTTTAATAATTCATATCATTTAGCGTTTAAAAAAGATAATAAAAACAACATACGCACACACTCACAATTACTTAACAATTAATGTTAAAGTGAGAGGTAAGTGTAAAATCATCGCAAAATGAAAATTCACAAGTTTGTGCCAAATTTAAAAAAGAAAAAAGAAAAATAAAGTCTTTTTACCCTTAAACGCCAATAAATAATAATAAATCAAGCTTTTCACTATTAACTCGTATTAAAAATAAAATCATCACGAAAACGATATATATATATATATATATATAATATATATATAATATATAATATATAATATAAAAAAATATATATATATATATATATATATATATATTATATATATATATATATATTATATATATATATATATATATATATAATATATATATATATATAATATATATATCATAGTATATATATTATAAGTGGGCAAACACGAGAGAGTTATCAATTAAAAAGTCAAGGCCTTACGCCTACTTTTTCAAAACTTACAAACGAAGTAGAAATTTTAAAAAAAAAAAAAAAAAAAAAAAGTACTTTATGATAAACAATAAGCATTTTCTTTAACTATTTTTTCTCATATATATATATAATATATTATATACTATATAGAATATATATATATATATATATAATATATATATATATATATACTATATATATATATATATATATATATATATATATACCGTATATATATAATATGCTTTGTTCTCGCTATATAGACTTATTTTAAAATATGTATTCTAGATTTAATATAAATATATATATATATATATATATATATAAATATATAATATATATATATTATAATATATATAATATATTATATAACATAATATAATATATATATAAAATAATAATTTACATATTATATAAATATATATAATATATATATATATATATTATAATATAATATAAATATATATATATTATATAATATATATCAGATATTTAAATTACCATCCTTACGATACGACATATTGATATGAAAAATTATTGTTGAATAAATGATTTAATGTTATAGTGAAAATATAAATAATAAAATATATTTTACTAAACGCACTCATCCTGTTATATAAATAAATTAATATCAGAATTCTACATTTCTACTTTAAAAATACTTCAATAACTTCTATTATCCCAAATTTTGATGACCTTATTTTCAGGAAACATTATTAAAGCAAAAATAATTTTTTTTTTTAAACATTTCATGTTCTACTTAAAAGATTTAATGTGATATGTTATAGACTCTCTTATTTAGGAAACGCTTTTTTAAAAAATACTTCAATTAGATTCCTAAGCCCTCAGGTTCTTAAAGTCTTCAGAGCAGCATTTTATCTTTATTAAATTTAAAAACTTTCAAATGTACAGAAGTTATCAGCTTTCGTGCGAAAGTTGGGACGATTATATGCAGTTTTTTGAAGCGTGTTATTATATCATCTGTATATCATCGCATATTTCTCTATCTTCTCTATAAATTGTGCCTAAACAGTAAATACAAAGCTGAAATTTTAAAAAAGAAACTATTCACCACCAAAACTTTTAAATGCCACATAGCAATTTGGAATCTTAAAACGTATCTCTTCTTTTT
>JABUQX010009300.1:7500-17500 GCA_015478945.1 Trachelipus rathkii | reverse complement strand
ATATTATGAAATTTTGTAAAAGTAAAATGAAAACTATTTTTAATTAACTTTGGAACAACTAATATATATAACAAGCCTTTTAACATTTTAATCTTGCTAATGCAGAAAACGAAGTAGGAGTGTCCGGAAAGGGAAAGGTTATTGCGTTGTTTATCACTACCAGATTGCAAGAAAGCTATGCCTCCAACTCACAATGTTTCCATTCACTCGCTCACCTCAATGCCACCATTTAAACAACGAAAGTGCAAAGATGTTGTCCATTATTTGTAAATGTTATTAAAAGGCAATTTATATTTAAAATTAAACTTCGAACCTTTTTACTATTAAATCTAATATAAAACCCAAATAATAAATATGACCTCATATGAATTAACAAAATTCTTACCATGCAATTGAGAATCAGAGCATGATATAGACATTCTGCAGAAGTTTTCTTCCCATGTTTTAGAGCTTCAATGTATTGTTAGTTAATATTGAGACATATTTAATTTTTTGCTTGCTTAAATAATAATTAGTCATTAATATGGTTGAAAAATTTTCCTTCAAACTATAGGCTTTACCATTAACCTAGGTGACATCGTAAAAAACAAAAACAAACAACAGAAAACAAGAGACTAATCTGTATATTATTATTATTATATATTAAATATTATTTATTTTATTATTATTATTTTAAATATTAGTATTATTATTAATTAATTATTATATTATTATTATATGATTATGATTATTATAAATTATTAATATTATAATGTTATTATTTATTATTTTACTTTTTAATTTATTTTATTAATTATTATATACTATTATATTATTATATATATTATTATTATTATTATTATTATCTAATCTTATTATTATTATTATTATTATTATTATTATTATTATTATTATTATTATTATTATTATTATTATTATTATTATTATTATTATTATTATTATTATTATTATTATTATTATTATAATACTTATTTAATTTAGTCATAAAGGCTTGTTAGTTTTCGTGACAGCAATCTCCTTGTAATTGCAAGACGCAATGAAATTTCACGAACTCAATCTGCGAATCTTCTTATGCGGGATAATGCAACGTAACAAGTTGATTATTAATTAATCCTAAACACCTACATAATACTATATCTTTCGCTTATTCCCCATTGGAATTTTAATTTTTTCAAATTCTGTTGATATCTTAAATACACTATGAGATTTGTCTCATTAGTCTTAACATAGTCTTTATTGAAAAAAAATTAGAATAGGCGCTACTACCCCTGTATAATAAGGTAGACTATTTCAGTTTAAATATTAATTTATCAATTAAAATTAAATATAATTGTAAATAAAATGAAACCTTTTTCCTCTGTAGATTGAAAAATTACCTACATGCTCGATATATGAGTATATACTTACTTATGTTCGAAAGCAAAAACAGATTATTTGTGCAATGTTTTGTTTATGTTGTTTAAAGCGTTAGTTATCTGCAATGGTAAGTTAAGAAACGAATAATTAAAATTGACTTCTTTTGAAAATCCTTAATCATTGGCTTCAATTCCATTGGCCTCTTGAATCTGGAGACCACTTGAATTGGCATAGCTTCGAATTGTTAAGTGTAATACTCTTATGATAATAGATGAAAAACATTTAACTGCTAGAAAAGTGGATCTACAATTCCAAGTGTCCGGATACATCCAAACGAGATATCCCATGATAAATTGACCACCTTTTAACTTGAGTAATTCTAAATACTTTCCTTTCTCAGTAATTCACCTTCGGTATGTACCAGAAAAATTCTAAACGAATTTGGAAATCTTACTAATTTGTTCCTTCCCAAGAAGATAGCTTCAGAAATTCAGAGTTTTTCTTATGACCGCTTATGCCTCTTTCTTCTTTTATTTCGAAAAAATCGGAATGCCCATTCAGCATGGGAACCTCCAAAACTCTGATCCCCATGAAATCCCTGTTGAAGGAGTCTTCAATATTCACAGAACCCTCCTTCAAGTACCTGGTGTGACGTATTTCAGGTGGTACAGGATAAACGTTTCCATATGCACAAGTGTATCTCTGAAAGCTTCCTGGTACACAAGATGTTCAACAAAAATAGATCTGTCAAACTCCGTGTCTGCAACCAATTTCCATCCACCCAGACATGAAAAAGTGTCATACCACACCTTTGTCTTTTTCAAATTATCTATATGTTTTTGGTTCTCTATAATGCTTGTGTCTCTTTCCAGGTTTTATGATTCTATTTTTTGAAGATCTTTGTTTTTGTTACCTGGAGTATGTTGATTTTTTTGAAAGAATATTACGAAACAAAACAGTAAATTTTACGTTCAAATGTTTTAAATGAATATTAATCGATTGCTATCTCGTTCACAAACGGCTTTGCTTTAAATTTGTATTAGATTTTCATTTTATATTATTTCTACAAATGACTCTGCACACCTGTTTCTAGATGTCTAAAATTTTCTTTATCATTTGGTTGAGAGTAGTGTTTATTTACAATTACTGCTTAGATCATTATATTATATGGATTTTAATTATAAACATAAAAAAGAATAAAAATTTAAGTAAAAAGAAAATAAAAATTTTTTTTAAAAAAAATTGAAAAAATAAATAAAAAAATTAAAAAATAATTATATTGGAAAATAAACCTTGAGTTTTGGGAGTACCATGTCGCAAACTCATCTTTTGCTAGTTGTGAGTGGCGTGCTGTTTGGTCTTACGTTCGTGCGAGCAAAAGGACAAGCGGTTGTAAAGACTTTGAACTTCGAAATTAATGAATATAATTAAACATTTACAATTATTTATTATTTATTATTGACGATTTATTATTATTCATTATTTTTATTTTATTATTTAATTTATTTATATTTATTATTTAATTTTATTTTATTCATCTATCTAATATTATATTAATTATATTATATATATAATATATAATAATAATATATATATATATATATTATAATATATATATATATATAATATATATATAATAATATATATTATAATAAAATATATATATCATCATATCTTTAATATGGTTATAAATTGAATATATTTTATATAAATAACCCTAGACCTGTTATGCTTTACGACTCCGTCAGTTTTGATTGTGTTTATATATTATATTTCTAGTATATATTCCTTAACAGTCAATTTAAGGGTGACGACATATTTCAAAAAATATAGAAACCAGTTAACATTTTACAATCTCAGTTTAAATTTTTTTTTTTTTTAACTAAAGGAATAACCCCCAAGGTAAAACCGCAAAGATGCAGGAAATCGGCTCTCTACGCCTTCCGGGAACAACAGGTAGACTATCCCCCCTCCGGGGAGCGTCTCCGAAACCCCCGCTCTTTGTATTTGGTGTCGCGGTTCCTCCGCCCCTCCCTCTGTTTATGAAAACGTTCCCCCTCCCCCCGGTGCTCGAGCCCCCCTTAATTATTATTATTATTATTATATTATATTATTATGTATATATTTTTTTACATTTTGTAATAGGCTTTACACGCTGATTCCAAAAATAATTGGTTTTCTGTAAGTGTCGTACTTTCGAGATATTTCATTATGAAAAAATATTGTTTTTTTTTTACGTTTTTAATAAGCTTTATACGCTATTCAAATAGTAATTTGGGTTCTGTAAGTGTCGACTTCAATATTCATTTTTGAAATTTATTGATAAAATTGTATTTAAATAATATTTAAAATATTTCGAACTTTTGAATCATTTCCATCACCACTGAAATTCATTAGATCATATACGAGCAAATGTTAAAAAAAAACAAAAAAAAATCAAACTACGAGTCTTAAAACAAAACAGGCCTAATATAATATAATATATTATATATATATATATAATAATAATATATATATATATAATATATATATTATAAGATATATATATATATATATATAATATATAATAATATATAATATATATATATATTATATAATATTATGAAAAAATAACAAGCATCCAAATGAATAATCATAAGATCAATTAAAATCTGTGATGAAAATGAATAATCAGGACCGTTATTAAGAGTAAATGATATGACACATAACAAATGAGAGTTTTAATGAATAATTACAATGCACACTAAAATCAGCTTATGATTAACTTTAAATTAACTTATTATAGCAATCTATAAATAAGTGGCCACAGAACCTATTCTAAATTGACCTCTCGTTTTCGAAGTCTAACTATACTTTCCCGAATTAATTGGTTCGGCCTGGCGGACTCCTCCACCAATCAGATCCAACCAAAACACTTGGGCATTTTCCCCCTGAAGGGGGAAAGGCTAGCATTTCTTTCACGCCATTAACATTTTACATTGAAAATAGTTCACCAACGCTATTATTGTGTACACAGGAACTTGCAAGTTTGCCTCTACAAGGCCAACCAAACTATACCATACATCGAATGCTTACAAAAAACCTTCCCTATCTTAGTTTTTCTCCACATAATATAGTATATATAAATTATATATATTATATATATAATATATATATAATATAATAATATATATATATATATAATATAATATAATATATATATATATAATATAAATATATATATTAATATATATATATATATATATATATATAATATAATATTATTTGATATATATATTATATATAAATATATATATAATATAATATATATATATATATAAATAATATAATATATATAATATATAATAATATATATATATATAGAATATATATAGTAAAATATATATATATATTATATATATAATAATATATATATATATATATTATAATATATATATATATATATATATATATATAATATATATATTAATATAAAATAATATATTATAATAATTAATATACCGTCAATATGGGGAAAACTGTAGAATTTGGCTATTTGTTTTGCATTCATGAAAAAATCGAAATATAACCTTCTAAATTGTTATAGAAAAAAAAATAATTAAAAATGTAAAATAAAAATATTTAATAATTTTAAAAATGCAGTTGTGAAAATTTTTGGGGTTAAAACTTAAGTGCGGGTAAAAATGGTAATTTAATTTTTATTTCTCGTACGTTTGTGACTTACTAATTTAATTAATAGAAATATGTAATACAAGTATTAAACATGTTAAAAAATAAATTTGGGTAAAAAAAACATACATAAGTTATACTTATATATTTACTGAGCATTAATTTTTTAAAATTTTTGATTTGAGTAACTGAAGTTTTGGTAAAAGTAGTAATTTAATTGTTATTTCTGTACTTTGGACTTACTAATTAATTAATAAAAATTTGTAAGTGCAAGTAAAACGTTTTTAAAAAAATACATGTGGGTAGAAAAAACAGTATAAACTACATGAAGATATAGTTACCAGGTTTTACCCCAACAGTGAACTTTAAAAATAAAATAAAAAATAATTATGACTAAATTAAATACATACAAGAAAATTCTTATTCACAAACCCTTTTTATTTCTGTTAATGTGAAATGATGAGTCTCTTTCAGTCTTAGAGATTGTGCAACCCTTAACTTTTTTTTGCGATTTGAAAAAATTTTTTTGTTTTAAATTTTAATTTTTTTTGAATTATAGTTGTAATTTATTTAATTTAATTTTGAAATAATATTAAAATAAGCCTTTTAATCTACCAAAAAAAAACCTTCCCTAAGTATAACGGTAGCCATTCTGAAAAATATTGCAGAATTTTCTAAACTTACCAGTTTACCCACCGAAACCCAGTTTTCCCCATTTGATGGAATAATAAATATATATAATATAAATATATAGATATATTATATATATATATATATATATTATAATATATATATATATATATATATAATAATAATATATATATATAGATTATAATATATATATAATATAATTGTGAAAGTAAGCCCCTTGATGCTAAAACAACATTAAAGAGTAAAGTTTTAATTACATAAGCACTAATCACAATTATAAAAAAATCACTGGAAAAAATAAATAAAGTAAATAAATAAATTTAATTTTAATTTTCGAGCTTCGTTCCGAGAAATAAAACCTTGTCAAGAATAATACGATTGTAAAGAATCAAACTTGCGAGGACCTGATGATGATTATTTAGTTGGTTATAGGGAGTGGAAGAAAGAGGAGGTATTCAGTGCGGCGTTCAATATGGTGTCAAAATTTGTATCTCCGGGAATGCGATTGAAGTTTGGGATGTTTTTTATGCAATATGATTCAGCTATTTTTCTGTATTTATGGTTTTTGATGTGTGCTATTGCTGACATTTGTGAAATGTTTATATGGTGGTTTTGTGTGGACCGGTGTAATGTTAGGGGGGAGTTTTGGTTGCCGGTATTGATGGTTTCTCCTATATAAACCGAGTCGCAGTTGCTACAGGGTATCTTGTACACGACTTGTTGAGAGGGAGTGTGGGGTTTGGGGGGGCGCAGGATTTTTTTGAGTGGGAGATTATTAGAAGGGACCAGAGTAATGTTAGGGAGGAGTTTTTTTATTTTTGTGGTTGGGATGTGAGGAATGGGTAAAAAGGTGGTGGTGGGGGTTTGTTTGGGGGTATTATTATAAAACTTGAGTTTAGCTTTTTTATAGGCAAGATGGAGTATGTGTTTGGGGTATAACAGTTTGGTGAACGTGGTACGAAGAAAATTGAGTTCAATGTTCAAAAAGGGGGGGGAGCAGATTTTTAAGGCTCTTAAGTATAAAGAAGAGAGTGTAGCTATTTTGGTGTGTTTAGAGTGGGCGGAAAACCAGTGAATGTAACAAGGTTGGGAGGTGGGTTTTCTGTAAACGCTGAAGTGTAGGTTGTGAGCAACATTTGTATGTATGAGGGTATCTAGGAAAGGGAGTGTGTTGTTTTGGGGGATTTCTATAGTAAATTGAATAGCAGGGTGTATATTATTGATAGTGTTAAGGATATGAAGTGGGTCTTTTTCTTTGGGGATGGCTGCAAATATGTCGTCAACATATCTCAGCCATGTTGATTGATGGAGGGAGGGGTGGGGGAGGATGTGGAAATGTTCTAAAAGTTCCATATAAATGTTACTTAAAGTGGGGGATAAAGGGGACCCCATGCTCAGTCCGGAAGATTGTTTATAGAAGGAGTGATTGAATTGAAAAAAATTGTGATCGAGTGTTAGGTGGATTAATTGTTTGAGCATGGGGAAGGGATATTGTAGAGTGATATCATTTTGATTTAGATATTGTTCGAGAAGAGAAAGAGCGTGGGGGACTGGTACAGAGGTAAACAATGATATGACGTCGTAACTAACTATGTTGTGAGTGTGGATGTTGATGTGGCGTGTTTTAGTGATGAAATCAACACATACTCCATCTTGCCTATAAAAAAGCTAAACTCAAGTTTTATAATAATACCCCCAAACAAACCCCCACCACCACCTTTTTACCCATTCCTCACATCCCAACCACAAAAATAAAAAAACTCCTCCCTAACATTACTCTGGTCCCTTCTAATAATCTCCCACTCAAAAAAATCCTGCGCCCCCCCAAACCCCACACTCCCTCTCAACAAGTCGTGTACAAGATACCCTGTAGCAACTGCGACTCGGTTTATATAGGAGAAACCATCAATCTTACAAGACGTAAAGACGAACACATACATGACCTCAATACCGGCCACCAAAACTCCCCCCTAACATTACACCGGTCCACACAAAACCACCATATAAACATTTCACAAATGTCAGCAATAGCACACATCAAAAACCATAAATACAGAAAAATAGCTGAATCATATTGCATAAAAAACATCCCAAACTTCAATCGCATTCCCGGAGATACAAATTTTGACACCATATTGAACGCCGCACTGAATACTTCCTCTTTCTTCCACTCCCTAATAACCAACTAAAAAAATAATCATCATCAGGCTCCTCGCAAAAGTTTTGATTCCTTTACCACCATCGTATATTCTTGACAAGGTTCCTATTTCCTCGGGAACGAAAGCTCGAAAATTAAAACAATTATTTATTTATTTACTTATTTATATGTTTCCAGTGATTTTTTATAATTGTGATTAGTGCTTATGTAATTAAAACTTTACTCTTAATGTTGTTTTAGCAATCAAGGGCTTTTTAACAATAAATATAACAAGGCGTTAACAGCTTTATTTAACTATAAATATCACAGCCCGTTATTATTCAGATTGCTCTAATGGATCAAATACTCAAGCGAAAATTTTACCACTACCAAAACAAAATGGTAGCAGGCAACATAAAAAAGACACAATTACTTTTCATCAAGAAATGTCTTCAAAATTTAATCATCCCCAAATCGTTAATACCCCATAATTTATATGTTGAAAAATTTACTCCATTTCCGATAATCTACAAACAACTTCTACTAGAAAAAATCAACTCCATTAAAAAAGAAATTAAAACTACGTTCCGACAATGCTCGTACTATTTTAAAATTTTCCAAAGCAGTTGGTACTCCGTATACCCAGAAGCGCATGCGCAGTTCACCGATATTCTCAACGATGCGCATAGAAACAAACAAATTGTCATAGATCGTAAATCTCAACAACTAAATCAAAAATTCAATCGCATTTTTTACAATAGCCCTTGGACAACAGAATCTCAACCTGAAAACATCGTCAATAGATCTTCGTATACTTTAAGCAATGATGAAAAGTTAGTACTATATATGGTATGTTTATAAGATTAATATATGTAGAAGAGATGTATGAATATATTTATATATATATAGTATATATAATAATATAATATATATATATATATATATATATTATATATATATTAATATAATAAATATATATATAATATAAATATATAATATATATATATATAATATAATAATCAGCCGCAACTCTAGTAACTTTAGTACTCGTGGCCCTCTCTCTCTCCTCTCTCTCTCTCTCCTCTCTCTCTATTCTCTCATATATATATATATATATATATATTATAAATATATAATATAATAATATATATATTTATTATATATATATATATATATAATAATATATATATAATATATATATATATATGTATATATATATATATATATATATATAATATAATATATATATATAATATATATAAATATATACAATATAATATATTATAATATATATATATATATATATAATATATATATTTAATAAAAATAATATATATATATATATATATATGTTCAAAGCTTGCTCTCTATAATGATTAATTGGCCCTATTTAAGAGATCACTTTGATATAGCAAATAATAAAATAGTTTTGGAATAGCGAAACGCTTCTTTAGTTATTTCTTTATAATCCTTTAGAAATTTACAAGACACAATTTAAGGTTTAACTATTGTTCAAAAAGAAATATTATTTCCTACAATATCAATTATTATTTAAAGGTGTCTTTGATAACCTTACAAGTTATTATCCCGAGAGAGAGCAAAGATGTTAGCTCTTCGGGTACTATTTTCTAACTGACAATTTCCCATTGGCACTCCCTTGGCGACAGAGTCATCTCGGTGACCTTGATAATATACAACAAGAAAGAAACAGTTATGTCGGACACAGGACTTTTTTTGTACAATATTTTCTTACAGCTGTGCACCAGAAATCTGGGTAGCACTTACATATATCCTTTATAAATTTCATACTATATGTAACGATTACGGTACATAATGGTTATCTTAAAAGTTGCCTGTAACACCCCCTTCTGACAATTTTTTTAAAAAAGTTTAGGATAGAGAAGACAGTGGCTACTAAAGTTAGAGGGTAAAACAATAATTTTCACCTAAAATAATAGCTCTCCTACTGGAGGCAACTCTTCATTTTTATGTAACACCTTTACTTTAGGCGTTTTTACCATCTGAAAGAAAACGGATTAGTATTTTATTTTATTTATTTATTTATTTATTTATTTTATTTATTTATTTATTTATTTATTTTTTATTTGTTTTTTTCTCTTTCTAAATCTACTAAGTTATAATATATGCGAACGTTCCTTAAATTTTCTAAATGAGGTTTCCCATTTT
>JABUQX010009300.1:0-2500 GCA_015478945.1 Trachelipus rathkii | reverse complement strand
AACATGTATAACTACATGAAGATATAGTTACCAGTTTTACCCCAAAAGTGAAACCACTTAATAACTTAAAAAATAATATGACTAAATAAAATTACATACAAGGAAATTCTTAATTTCACACCTTTTTATATGCTGTTAATGCGAAATGATGATCTCTTCAGTCTTAGAGATTGTGCAGACCTTAATTTTTTTTGCAATTTTAGAAAAAAAAATATTTTAAATTTTTTTGAACTATAGTTGTAATTTATTTAATTTAATTTTGAAATAATATTAAAATATAGTCTTTTATCTACCAAAAAAAACCTTTCCCCAAGTTCATAACAGTTGCCATTATGAAAATATAGCACATTTTCTAAACTTACCAGTTTTACCCACCGAAACCAGTTTTCCCCCATTTGATGGTATATATATATATATATATATATATATATAATAAGATATATAAATGGATATTTAAATAAAAAAAATATATATATATAATATATTATATATATATATATATATATATATATATATATATATATATATATATATATATATATATTTATATTTATATATATATTATATATATATATATATATATATATATATATATATATATATATATATATATATATATATATATATATATATATATATATATATATATATATATATATTATATAATATATATATATTTATGGTATATATAGTTATATATAGTATACTAATATATATATATATATCAGAGGTGGGCATAAGCGCAAATGAAAGCGCAAAAGCGCAAAGCGCAATTTGCGCTTTAGGTAAAAAACGTGTTTTTTTGCGTTTGCGCGAAATTTCTAAAAATGTGCGCTTTTGCATTTGCGCTCAACAACTTTTTTAAGAGCGCAAAAGCGCAAATTTGCGCTCTATCTAAATAATTTGCATTTGCGCTCTATCTAAATATTTTGCGCTTATATATATATATATATATATATATATATATATATATATATATATATTTTATAATATATATATATATATAAATAATAATAATAATAAAAATATATATTTTTTTTTTTTTTTATATATATATATTAATAATATTATTATTAATATATATATAAAATAATAATTATTATTATTATTATTATTATTATTATTATTATTATTATTATTATTATTATTATTATTATTATTATTATTATTATTATTATTATTATTATTATTTTTTCTTAATTTGTTATTATTATATATTAATTATTATTATTATTAACTTATTATTATTAAATTATTATTATTATTATTATTATTAATTATTATTAATTATTATTATTATTATTATTATTATTTTTATTATTATTATAGCCAATTTACTAAGTTTATTAGTTACTTGTGATTAGCGATTAAACCTTTTTAGTGCTTTTGTGTTTAAATTGGAATAAAACAGATATGAATAAGTGCTTAAAGGGAAAAATAATTGCAAACGGTGAAAGTCGTCGAAGTGTAACTCTTGCAATTATTGAGTGTGATGCCTCCTGTACTTTCCATGAAAAAAAGCAGCCAAGCTGACTTGGAGCACCTATGGCCCCATCTTATCAAGTACTTTTCTGTCTGTCAAGAGCAAGAAGGAGTATATTGTGGGCAATAGAGTGATGTGCAAGGGAAAAGAATTAATGCTTCCAATGTTAAAAAAAACTTCAGCTTTTACAAGGTACTGCTTATTTTTACCTTTCCTTTAGATCCTTCAATTGCTGTGTCCTGCAATTGAAGGAGGGTCAAAGCCGGGCCGGAGCTGCTCAACAGACAGTGAGACGCCCAGAAAAAGGCGTCAAACCATCATTCTTCAGTCTATGTCGAAAATATTTAAACAGAAGAAAGCTCTTGAGTTGCTTTATAACTACGGTAAGTGTTTTATTTTAACTACAGGTTAACTATAAATGGTGTCACAATTAACAGATTAAAAAACTAAGAATACAGTCCATACAAAAAATTTCAAATTTAAAATACCAAGTTTCATTTGTCATTAATATCATTTCCCATCAAATATTTTTGCTTCTAGATTTCTGCTACATGACATTTGCCAATTAACATTGTGGAGTCTGAGTTCTTTGTCGAATTCCTGTCCTACCTGAAACTCTGATTTCCACTCTACCTCCAGAAGAAAAAGTGATGCGGGATTGCTTGATGTCAGCATAATAGGAAGCGCTGATTTTAACCAACATTATATAAGGTCAGTTATGTGGCCACAACCGCAGACAGCCTGGAGCTGGGAACAACAAACATGGAGTTTTCAGGGGAATGACGGTTCACCTGGATTTAATTTGAATACTTTGAAGAGAGAGAAGTCTGTCCTTGCCTCTAGAGAGTTATCTGTTTCTCAGACCAGCACAAGTCCAAGCCAACAATATTACGGATATTCATAAAAAATTTGACATTGAGCATAAGGTCAGTCAAAAATCAGTATGAATAATAACGTAATGCTGAAAAAAAATTATGATCCAAATGATAAGGAAAAACAACTAATTAAAAAATTTAT
>JABUQX010009299.1:30000-41476 GCA_015478945.1 Trachelipus rathkii | reverse complement strand
ATCAGCGATGGACTCTGACTCATAAGAATTAGCAGAATCAGTCTCAGACTCAAGATCATTGGATTCAGGAGAATTTTCATCCTCCCCATCCAACAAACTTTCCTCGTCCGAGAAAAATGCATCACTAATTTCTTTATTTCAAGTCAGGTATTTTCGTAAATACCTAGGAATCTCAATCCATTCTCTTAAGTGGGAGAAATGGACTTTTTGAGTTCTACTGGGGGGATATTTTTCTGTATGACATATGACACCCTATTCGGGTTCACGTCAACAACAGTAAATGGCCCTTCCCACTTATTATGAAATTTAAGAGCAGTACTTGGCCCAGTTCTTCATATTACTTTACGAGCTACTTTTTGACCCACCTTGAAAGGTTTAAAATTGACACTGCCCTCTTTCCAATATTGGGGAAAAGTGTGCACTGGAGCATGAGCTTTTTGTAGTAAATAATCAGAAGGTGACATGTCCAATGCACTATGATAAGTATTATTATAAATTAAAATGGAGGAAGACAATTCCTCATCCCAAGTAGCGGGTTGTTCCAGAACTAAGCATTTCAGTAGTTGAATTAAACTCCGGTTAAATCGCTCACACCGTTACTCGAGGGATGAAGCGGAGATATTCTCACATGTTTAATGTTGTGTTTTTGTAACACCTGTTGGAATATCGAAGTAAATTCAGTTCCATTATCGGTCAATATACGATTTGGAACTTTAGGAAGGAAAGGGAGAACTTGGTGCTCCAGTTTCCCAGATACGGTCAAGCTGGACTTGTCGGCAATGGGAACTACAGACACCCATTTAGAATAATGATCAATAAATATCATGCAGTATTTATTTCCCTTAAAAGTTTTTGGGAATTGAATCAAATCCATGGCACATAAATCGAAGGGATAGTTGGCCAAGATTTTCAACATGGGTGGAGTTATATTGGAAGAAAAGTTCTTCTGCATCTGGCAAACAGGGCAACACCGCACTACATCGGAAATTACCTGGTTGACCCTAGGATGCCAGAAATGCTTGTATACCAACTGAAGCAGCTTGTTCCGACCTATATGGGCACAGGATACATGGAGTCCCAGAACTATGTGCATTAGTAGGTCCAAAGAAATCGCATATAACAGATTCCCGGACGTAGTTCTGTAATACAAGATGTCATTTTCCAAGACCATTTGTTTAGAATGACTTTTGTAGGGTTTAGGAACTTGTTGCTAATTTATATTGTTATCATTTTTCTTAAAGCCCTTCAATAAATATCGAAGAGTACGATCATTATTTTGATCGTATTGACTACTGACACGTTTTTCACCTGTATAGTAGAGGACTTTAAATTGGACTGGGTACAAGTTGATATGCCATCGGCCACCACAGTCAATTTTTTTCCTTGAAGATGAATTAGTTGTTTTCGGGACATATCAGGTAATAAGTGATTATCCCTAAGAGCACAAGTACCAAGTATCAATGGGTTATCTACCATGTATTCCTGGGGAACTATGAAAAACGCTGAAGGATGAGTTACAAAACCCATATTAAACCTCAGGATTATATTTACATAGTGAACAATAGGAATTCGTTCTCTATTTCCGAAACCACTGATGGCCCTTACTCCTATGTCTTCGGAAGCCAAAAGCTCTTTTGAATTCCCTAGGAAAGGAATAATCTCGGAGCTTATTAAGTTTACTCCAGCCCCACTGTCTACAAGGCAATCATAAATGGGAGCATCCTGATCATCCAACTTGACACAGACGATCAAAGGTTCTATATCGGCCTGGCACAAGTTAATAGCAACGACCATGTCTTCACTAGCATAGGAATAAGGTTTATGCGAGAATTTACTCATCTGATTCATACCATCACGTTTAAGAGGACGATTATCCAGTTTATTTACAGAGTCATTATCAAGGTCCTTTTCCACAGATTGACTCATCTCTGTGGGGACTAGTCGTTTAACTGATTTACGGGACGATTTTCAGCAAACCCTCCTTTGCAACGACCTTCATAGTGAGATACATTGCAGTATTCACACGGGTCCAGAAATAGGCGTTGGGGAAGCGGCTTCTCAGTTGGTTTAGCCGAAGTTACATTTTTCTGGGCTTCGGGGGAATAGGATCGAGAATAAACTTTCTTCATCGCTCCTTGAAGATATTCTTTAGGAGGAGCTCGCTCAGAATCACTGGATCTGGGAGGGGTACGTTGAGGACACCTCATTCCCGCATGGGGACCTCTACAAAAAGGACATACTACTTTACGGTTATTTACGGGAGATGATGGAGGTGAGTTCCTAGCTCGGCACTCGGTATTTAAATGGCCGGTTTTCTTGCAGTAGCTACAGACCCCCAGGTACTTGTAGCAATCCTGCATTTCGTGTCCTCTCTTCTCACAGTAATCACAGAGGAGATTCCTTCGATCCTCCGATCCTGAACGAGCCTTACGAGTTTCGTTGCGATTATTCTGAGCCCTGGAACGGTCTTCATTACGTGGAGAATTCCGAGCAGTGTTGTGGAAAGTACGCCTGTTATTATTTCTTTCTGGGGGGCTACGTTGATCGATATTGGAAGGACGATGGTTGATGTTAAAGGAGGACTTAGGTTTCCGTTGTTCAACCTTTTTCCGCAGCACATCAGTCCATCCAGGAAGTGCAGCATTTATCTGTACTACCGACTCCAAAGATTCGTTTAAGTCCACTTCCCGGTCAGCGTGGTAAGAAGTTGATGGGCCGACCTCAAGTGGACTTGCTTGGGAAATGGAATTCGGGAAAGCGATATTCTCGCTATCTAAAGAGTCCGCAAAATTCACTATATTTTCCCAGGAAGCTCTACTATACCCGTCCAACTCCATCATTTTAATATATTGACGGACGAATGTTTCAATATACGGAGGCAAACTACAGAGGAAAGCTATTCTAAGGGAATCATGATCTCTCATATCGTATCCAGGATATGCTTGACTAGCTAGGCGTTCCAACCGAAGGGCAAACATTTTGATGCTCTCATTTGGGTATCGATGAGCGGCATGATACTTCTGTATTCTGTATTCTTTTTTCTTTCGTTCTTCATCACGATACCAACACACAAGATTATCCCGTACGGAGAAGTATTCACGGTTATCTTTGATGATTTCTCGGTATATATTCAAAAATTTGCCTTCTAGCTGTCGACCAAGCAGTCTTAACCATTGGTGATGGGCATTAGGGTAGTGTAAACTACAATAAGCCTCAAAATCAGCCAGGTAGACTAAGAGATCTTGTTCCGACTCATATTTGAACTTGCCAGGATCCACAACCTTAAGTTTCTGAGAGTTCTTGAGAACTGGAGTAAGAAGCACAAATGGCTTCCTCCATATCAAGTCTTCATGGTAACTTGAGCACATGGAAGGTTCATCGTCAAGTTGTGAATACGACTTACAGTAAATGTTGGGAATATCCTTAGGAATACAATCCAGAATGCTTAATCGAGAATCAGTCGAAAAACATCTGGTATCCGATACGATTATAAACTTGTTCTGTTATATTGTAGTAATTTATTATACTTTCCAGAAAAGTCAGCCTCTCCTCTATTGATAGGGGACTCTATTGTCTCTGCCCATATCGGGAGTTCTAAAGAGAGACTTAGGTTGGGTGAAGTGATTTACCGGGGGTATATAATCATGACGAAGATTGGGATTAGGAAGAAGTTGAGGTTTAGGAAGAAAATTATGAGTAGGCATAAGATTAGGATTAGGAATAAGATTAGGATTAGGAATAAGGTTAGGATTAGGAATAAGGTTAGGATTAGAAAGAATTTGATTTCTAGGATTTTCTACATAACTGGGTGGATTATGTAGAAAAGGTTTTGATCGTGGTTGAGATTGGGAAACTAAGGAAGGTTTATACTCACGATCATAGAAAGAAGTAGTATTTTTAGGCATATGCACATGATGGGAATCAAAGTTAGGTGGAATACCTTGACCTTGATCATGGAACGTTCTGTGTTCAACCGACTGTATCATTTACTTGAGCCAATTGCCTTACACTTATCACCTGTTTATTGAGTTAAGTTAATAAGGTACTCATCTCAGGCTCAGTGAAAGGTTTGTCAGAGTTGAAATTAAAGACAAGTCAGAGTTGGTAACTGTATGCAAGTGTCAGATAAAACAGCCACCTGAAGTCTATTTTCCAGCATCATTCCTACATCTATTTCTTACATTATTTTTATTACACCATCAATGCAGACGTTGTCTCAAACGTGATCTTGTGAGCAACAACTGAGTTGGATCAGTCCAAACTTCCTCTTAGCTATCAGCACCTGTGCTTGTTTCCAAGTCTTTTGGTTGAGGTTTTTGACATTTTCTTTGTAAGTTTCAAAGAAGAATGTATTGGAGGGTTATTACTAACTAACTCTCGATCTGTCCAATATAAGTACAAAACAAAAGAAGATTTATTTGAAAAGAATTGAAGAGAATCGATGATTTTTCAAAAATAAATATGACGATGTGAGCGAGAGTCACAATCCTAGTGCACGCAAGCGCAGGAACTCAGAGTCCCTGTTCGGGCGCCACTTAATTTATTTATGTGGCGGAGAGGAAGTACGCTGGGATCAACAAGTGTACCCGACGGTGAGGTACCTCTCTCCGCTCTTTCTTGGAGATATGAAGTTCGAAGAATTAGAAGATTACAAAGGTCAATTTATAGAAAATTACGTAGATGTTAGGTTTGTGATGTTCAAAAATAGTGGTTTGAATGTCTAGTCAGCACAGCAACCACCTGACACCATCAGGGGTAATAATGAGTGAGGTTGGTTTTCTCCAGAACAGAGGAAGCTAGTCACATCTGAGGCTCAGTTTGACTTGAATGACTATTATTCAAGATATTTGTGATTTATTGATAACATGAAGTGTAAAGGTAATCTAAGATTTTAACCTAGCTAAAGATGTAGAATTATTTAGCTCGTTTCCCGGAGCTTTCTCGATGGTTAATCCGATAAAGTTCTCGAAGCTTAACCCGATATAGTTCTTGAAGATTAAGAAGAATAATGTCAACAAAATAACAATGATCAAAGGATATTGACACACAGTAAAAATATTAGTTTTACTAAACTCGCTCAATTAAATAGTGGGATGTTTGCGTTATAAAAAGTTAATAGCTAACACAAATCCAACCCCAACAATATATTAATCAAAGAATTGGTCAAATAGAAAATATATATAATCAAATACACATTGGAGATAAGTTCAAGGTCCAATGTGTAAAATACGTACAAGAGCGTAGACAGCTCTGGAATCAGAATCGAGAGTGGAAACCGAACGCTTCCAAATATTGCTCATGCATATGAATTCAAGGGAGAATAAGAAATTCAGACTCAACAATTGCGAACATATGATGACTTATCTGAATTTGACGGGGAATGGTTCCAAGGAAAAAGTAGGATCTGTTAGAAAAGAATCAGGATGAATCCCGACGCTAAAATTGGTATGGAGAAAGATTCAGGATGAATCACGACTCCTAATCAACTCCGCGAAGAAAGACTCAAGATGAATCCAATCCTCAAAATCGTACCAACAAAGTAGAAAGATTCAGGAAGAATTCCAGCTTTGAAATGACGAACGGATTCAGGAATGAATCCCCGGAATAGAACCCTGTTAAATATAAACAGTGATTGGTATTTGCATGCTAATTCTTATTTACATACTTAAAGCATGATTCATGAATCTATGTATGATAAGAAACCTACCCTGATATATCCACGAGGGGTTTCTTAAATGGGACTAATGATGTCAATATGGCCTTCTAAGAACAAGACAGTAAACTGGAACAAATACCAAGTTTACTATCTTAATATCATACAATAATTACAGTCAGTTACTTGAAACAATTATAAAACTCAAATAAGGTTGATTATTTTATATCACTAACCTTGAAAACAGCTAGATAGTCTTTTCAAGGTCTTCAATGTATCAATTGGAGCACAACTATGGGTACACAACCATTGGTGCTTCGGACTATATATTTAATAGTCTTATACTTTTTCAAACATAAAATATACAATTATGATAATTTATACTAGAAAGAAACAAACAATAATTATAGTATCTGAATTATTGTCAAGTTTTATCATAAGTAAATCCAATAAAATGAAGAGTATAAAATCCTACAGACTGGATCAAAAATGGTGGAAACTGTCCAGACTGTATATAAAAAACATTTTCAATGATAAACATTACCAGAATCAACATAACTAATTGCCAATTGACACCACGGATGCATGATCAATATCTCCCTTATATATATATATATATATATATATATATATATATATATATATATATATATATATATATATATATATATATATATATATATATATATATATATATATATATATATATATATATATATATATATATACTATATATATTTTGCATTAATGTACAGGGATCCCACCACAACCCACATGGCGGCCACACTGGGTTGAATAATCAACTCTATGGGTGGGTCCTGGCTTATACATATTTCAAATGTCAAAAAAAAATTTGGGTAGTGAAATGAATATTAAGTCAAGAATAAAAAAGTAAATAAAATAATGCCCTTACATTATAAATAGTCCTAATATTACATAACAAAATCATATATTATAAAGAATATTCAGTTCTTGAAGATATGAGAAAATAGAGTTACTGCTAAAGTGGGAAGATTCAGATAAGATATGGGATAACCTTTTAAGGTGTTTTATGGACCATAAAATAGGAAAGTGACGACGGCGAATGGGGTCCAGTTGGGGACGATCAATGAAGATATGGTAAACAGATTGCGGGGTATGGCCACGGCAAAATTTGTAGATGGGAGGAGGGTCCCGTGACATGTAGTGGCTGTTAGTCATATTGGTGTGGCCAATATGGAGGAGTGCGAGTATCGCCTCGTGTAAGCGCTTTCGTCGGTGAGAGGAAAACCACTCACCAATGCTCAGCATTATATTTCAAAGTTTCATTCCCTGCTGATAACTCGTCCAGCACTCTTGCCAATAAGACCTGAAGCCTTGTCGGAGAGCAGGATAATAATCGGTTGATGGGAGGCAGCCTTGTCGAATGGAATCCGGAAGGTACCTTTAACAGCTCCGAAAGGAAGAGGCGGCCATTTTGGCCTCTCTGTCGGCGATTTCATTGTCAGTTACCCCTACATGAGAGGGGGTCCAACGTAGCATGATTTGTTTCTTACAGGAGTGGAGCAGGCAAAGAAAATGTTGTACAGCGGATACCTTTGTGTTTTTAGAATAAGGGGTTTTAAGCGCCAGGAGTGTGCTGAGCAAATCTGAATAAATGACATGAGTGATCTTGGTTAAGGAATAGAATTCGAGAAAGGGCAAACATTATAGCCATTAATTCCTCAGTAAAAATTGAAGCATAAAGTATGGAGAGGTTGCAGTCAGGAAAGACAGCAGACGCACCCACACTGTCCACTGTTTTAGAGCCGTCAGTAAACAAAGGAGTAAATTCACCATGAACTGCGGAATGAGACAGGAATGATGCCTTTAACAAGGCAGCAGGGGAGCTAGATTTGGAGAGAGATGTCAGGCCCAAGCAAATGGTGGGATTGGGAATAGCCAAGGTGTATAAGAGAAAGGCAGCACCTTTTGGAAAGGGATGTTGAAGAAGTTAAAGATGTTATAAATTGTGTTTGCAAATGGCCAGTAATTAGGATTCTGAGGTATCTCCCGCAGATTCGGTGTCAGAGCAGACGGTTTTGGGGTTTGAAAGAGAAGATAACTTGTGCACATGATGTATTTCCTTCGAAGAGAGAATGGCATCACATTGGATTCAACTTCAAGGCTCACCCGGGGATGCGATCGGAAGGCTCCAGCGGAGATACGGATCACCTCGTTTTGGATGTGATCTAACAGGTGTAGTAGAGTTGGGGAGGCCTGACCATATACTACATAGTTCAGCTTCGATCGGATTAGGGCGATAAAGACAGGTACAAGGAACTAACGATCAGCACACCAAGATTTTGAGGCGAGGTCAAACACGCGATGATAAGTCGTTTTCAGGAGTTTAATATGTGGTGCGTATGTTAAGTGGGCATCTAGAATGAGTCTTAGAAATTTGACTTGTGAAGTTACAGAATGGGCGAACCATATACGGTTAGATCCGCGGAAGAAAGGTGGCAGGTTCGTCGATTCCGTTTTCTTAAAAAGTACTGCTAGTGAGGTTTTGGTGAGTGAAAATGGAAGCCATGGGAGTTACCCCATTGTGAAATATTCTCAATGGCTAGTTGAAATTGCCGTTCAAGAAAAGGTAGCCTGGCACCAGCTATATATAGCGCAAGGTCATCAATATAACAGAAAAATTGACCGTCACCAATCACCATGATAGAAGTAGCGATGTCATTAAATCTGAGGGCAAATAGTAATACACTTAGAACACTACCCTGCGGAACGCCTTCATCCAGAGTAAAGTGGCATGACAATAGATGAGCACCGAACCTGGATGGATCTATTTGACAGAAGGCATTTAATGAAAAGAGTGTTGTCCATGGAAACCGAGCCAGTGGAGTTTAAGGAGAACTCCAGTTCTCCACGTTGTGTCATAAGCTTTTCAAAGGTCAAAAAAAGACACCAAGAACCATTCCACTAGATGTCATGGTCCAATTTTAACAAGGGATCTGTGATCAAATGATTTTACAGAAACCAAACTGGAAGTTTCAAAAAGCCTGGTGAATCTCTAGAATGGGATCAAGGCAGTCTGAAACCATTTTCTCCATTAATTTACAGGTATGACAGGTCAGCAAAATTGGTCTTTGGTTGCCGCCAACTTCGGATCTTCCCAGGTTTGGGGATAGGGATTACAAAAGCTATGGTCCAAATTGATGGAAAAGAAGATTCAAACTAGATTCTGTTATACAGATCCAGCAAAATCGCTGATGCAGAGGGGTGAATATGGCAGAGCATAATGTACGAAATCCTGTCTGGGTAAAGGGTACCACCTTTGCTATTCGCCAACTGGTGCAGTTTGATACTCTTCAATTGTAAAACAGCGGTTATAGGTATGATCTTCCCCCTTTCGCTGTTGAAAAGTCTGGCAGTGCAGTGTTAGTTCTCAATTTTTGAAAGGCTTTCAGGATAGCGGAAAGAGCTCGAGTGGCTAGAAAAACCATAACCTAATGCATCTGCAGCAGGAGCGGAGATTGTGTCGGTTATATCAGGCCTATAATGGAGGACTGTGGGTGAGGAGTTGCTGGAGCGACGAGATATTTTCTGTGCAACTTTCCACACTAAAGGAAATGGAGTTGTGGAGTTGACAGTCAAAATATAAGTTCGAGAATGATGTTTACGTGTTTGGCGATTAATTCACCGAGATCTCGCTGAAGCTGCTTTAAAAATAATCATGGTTGGGGTGGTACGGGTCCTTTTGAATTGCCTGTAGAGTTTCCTCTTTGCTCGGTTAGCTTGTGCGCACTCTCATCTGCATACAATAAGCAAGGCAACCTTACTCTCTCTCTTCCATTTTCCGTGCCTCCTGCCACCCTCACCTAATTCTCATTCCATCCATATATAAATTAAATAGCCATGGATACATAACATATCTGTCTCATTCCGCTTTTGATATTGAACCATTCACTCTCCACTATATATATTCTTACACATGTTATTTCCTTCAATGTAAAAATTTGCACCACACATCCTCTACCACTTCTAAATGCAACTGCATTCTTCAACAATTACCTCCTCAAGTCACTCGATGCACTCTTTTAACCAAAATACTATATATCTTCCCTACAATACTCAATAAAACCTAATTTGTTGTATCTACAGTTCCCATATCACTCTTATCTGCCCATAGCCTGTCGGTGGACTCACTCCAGGCCTCTGGAACTATCTACCCTCACAAATGCTTTATTATACAACTTCCATATTCCAGTCAATTACAGTCTCACCTCCATTCTTGATCATTTCACCAGTAATTCTATCAATACCTGCTGATTTGCCATTTCTCAACTTCCTCACTCTACCTATAACCTCATCCCTAAAATACCACTTCTTAACACCATCAAACCCACACACATTCATTATCATTTCTTAATCACTGCCAACGTTATGCAGATTTTCGAAATGTTCCCTCCACCCTCTTCTCACATCTCTTCGGTCATGAAGACACAATCCTATTCATTATTCTCTGAAGATTAGAAACTTACCCCCTTTCTTACATTTTCATACTTCTTTCCAGAATAGCTTCTAGATCCATCATTCATCCACCAAACAAACTGTTCACTTACTCCTTTTTTCACCTACATATTGAACTATTAGCCTTCATCTTTTCCTCCATTTATATTTCCATACACCTTTCTTTTGAAACCTCAATCATTGGCTTTAAAGTGCATTCAATCAAGATTTTTTTTTTTTTACCGCTTGTATCACCTCTTCATTCCACCATTTATATTTCCTCCATTTATATTTCCATACACCTTTCTTTTGAAACCTCATCATTGGCTTTAAAGTGCATTCAACCAAGATTTTTTTTTTTTTTTTGGCTTGTATCACCTCTTCATTCCACCATTCACAACTGACATTCTAATTTCCTACCTTAGTACATCAACATACTTCTCCTACACTACTAACAAACCCTTCTTTAATTTGCATCTAGATTTGCTCAGTTTCATTCCATTCAAACTCAACTGGCTTATTTGCAAATGCTCTCTCATACTTTTCCTTTTAATTATGTTCTTTTAACTTCTCACGACTAACCCTCTCCATTTCCTTGCTTTTTTCATTCCTCTCCATCCATGACCACAATAATTTATTTTACATAAAACAACATAATGACCTGATAATCCCATCACGCAACCCTTCTTTGATTTAAAATCCATCACATATTTCAACATCATCTCTACCAACACAAAATCTACCATACTGTTCATTTCAACGCTATGCTTACTTACACCAACACTTGTATACTAATGGAAAGCCTTGTGTTTGAAGAATGTATTACTTACACACATCTTTTTCCTCACAGAAATCAATCACTATCCTACCATTCCCATTTTCTCTCGCAACCCCAAAGGTACATGTTATGCCATCCCATTTTCAATCACCTATCTTACCATTCAAATCGCCCAACACAATTATTCTGAAACCCCACTCACCCCATCCAAAACAAAAAACAACATTCAGATTGTTCCAGAAAATCTCTCTCTCTTCGTCATTCACCTCAGATGGGCCATATGCTACAATCACACATACCACCATACTCAAACTTAAATTTAACTTAAACTTAAATTTAACAATTAGTATTCTAGTGCTTGAACAAACAAAATTAAAAATAGCTCTGCCCCACAAATCGCTCATCATAATCTCAACTCCTTCTCCACCTCTCCATTTCAGCATATACATATTTCACCCCACACCACTCGTACTCACCACTCTTTCATCTTTGCTTCAGTTAAAATAAGCAGATCAAATTTAACTTTTCTAAATACATCCATCACCTCTCTCCTCACCATTTATTCCTTT
>JABUQX010009299.1:0-25000 GCA_015478945.1 Trachelipus rathkii | reverse complement strand
CAGAAGCCTATCTCCAACACCATATATCACTACTACCTGCCATAAAGCTTCCCTACACTCTATCATGCGCCTGTTGCAAATCCACAAAACTTAAATATAATTTATTTTTCTTCTCCCCTCATTTTCTCAATCATTTGTTTTAATGTGTAAAGATTTGATCCACACATCCTCTACCAATTTAAACGCACCTTTGTTCTTCTCACCAATCAGTCCTAAGTCACTCAATGCACTCTTCGACCAAAATGCCAGCATATACCTTCCCTACAACACAAACTTATTCCCTATAATTTCTACAGTTCCCCTTTTCTCCTTACCCTTATATATAAAGGCACTATTACTGCTCTCCTCCAATCCCTTTGGAACTATCCCTCCATAAAACGCTTTATTACACAACTCCAAATCCAATCAATCACCATCTCAGCTCCGTTCTTGATCACCAGTAACTCCATCTATACCTGCAGATTTACTAATTCTTCAACTTTCACTCTACCCATTACCTCCTCCTTACTAATAACCTCATCCCCAAAATACCTATTCCTTCTTGTACCATCAAACCACACACATTCACTAACACCTCATCATTACTGTTACTATTGTGCAGATTATGTTCTTTCCACACTCCCCTCACATCCATTTCACTACCTGTTACAAAAGCACCATCCCTATTCATTATTCTAAGCAGATTCCCCTTATTCTCATTCTTAACCTTTTGCGCTTCCTTCCAGAAGAGCTTCCTATTCCCTTCTAAGTCCATTTACCTTTTTTTTCCTCCTACGTATGCACCTTTTAGTATTTCTTTTTTCCTCCTTATATAATTCCAAGCATCTTTCTTTTGAAACTTCATCATTTGTTTTTAGTACATTCAACCACGCTTCTTTTACCTTTAACCGCTCTCATCACCTCTTCATTCCACCATTCGGTGTTAACATTCTTACTCCTACTTTAGCACATCCACATACTCCTTTTCTACTAACAATTGCTTCCTCATTTGCCCCCAGATTTGTTCTAGTATCAACTTGTTCACATTCAACCGATTAACTAGCGAGCGCTTCTTACATTCTTATCCTTATTGTCTTGCTCATTTAACTTCTCACTTTACCTACTTCCTTTCGTATCACCTTCCTCTCCATCCAAGCCCCCACTAACTTAATTCTTACATAAGAACAACATAATGATCTGATAATCCCATTCCTAAACCCCCTCACTGATTTAATAACATCCAACACATACTTCTTCAACATCTCCTTTTTCACCAACACAAAATCAATCATACTTTTCACTTCGATACCCATCTCTACCTACACCAACCCTCTAGCATGTCTTATGAATGTTCTTGTGTTTAAAGAAAAAGTATTACTTATTTACACACATACCTCTCTCTCTTCACAGAAATCAATCACCTTCCTACCATTCTATTTTCTCCCACCCCAAAACCACCTGTTATACCATATCTTTTCTGATCACTATCCAACTATTCAGGTCCCCCAACACTATCAATTTGAAGCTCCTCCTACTCACCCCATCCAGAACATCATTCAGATTATCCCAAAAATCGCATTCTCTTCAACGTTTCCCTCAGATGGACCATACATCACAACCACACATACCTTGATTTCAACTTAAATTTAACCATTAGAATTCTAGGACTCACACACACAAAGTCTACCATAGCTTTGTACCACAGGTCACTCATCAAAATTGCAACTCCTTCTCTCCTCTCATTCTCTTCCACAACACCAGCACGCACACATTTCTCACTTTCACACCACTCAATTTCACCTTTCCTTTCATCTTTGTTTCCAGCAGGCAAATCAAATTTGCCCTTTCTAAATACATCCATCACCTCTCTCCTCTTCTCCTCAACATTTATTCCTCTGACATTTTGAATTTGAATTCCCTGACTTTCCCTGACCAAATCCGCAAATTTTCCCTGACCAGCTTGTTCGTTATTTTTGGCGTATAAAATATCTATTAATTATTATTGCAGCCTATTTACTCGGTTCATACATTAAATTATTGAAAATTTACTTTAGAAACTGTTCATCATGGATGAATTTAAAAATATTTTATTTTTTTTAGTAATCGCCATATACCTTCCCCATAGCCGTCCAACTCGCTCCTTTTTTATTTTTTTTCAAAAGTAAACAGTTTTAATTATACAAAAAGAAAATAAATTAAAAGCTTACATTAATAGCCTAGGTGAATAACGTCCACTGTAACCACAAAAGTTCTAAATGGGGAGATTTAGGTTAACCTTTTCTTCATAAGCATCTGAATTTTTGATTTTATAGCATCTTCTTCTGTCAAAGCTTTCAGTTTTAACATTTCTCTGCTCTTCAAGTTTATAGATCTGTATGGATAATTTTCTTTTCAACCCTTTTAATTCTCCTCTTTCTTTTTGGTTCTGCTTTTGACTCTTGAGAGTTATTGCTAATCTCCTATGGACAGCTCTTACATTTGTCAACATTTTTTGAGTGATAGGAACTTTATGAATACTTTCATGAGACCTTAAAGCATTGTGCACTGTTCTTTGAGAAATCAGACTATGTTCTTTAGGATTCTCCACTAAAATTGCTTAATTTACAGAAAACCCTCCTTCCACTTTCGCATTTCCATGCAAAAATATGTCCTAATATAATAATTTGCCACAATTCCACATAACATTGATTCCCAGGTACTATAGAAGAAAAAAACTAATCAAGTCTCTTAGAAAGACAATCACCATCCAAAAATATATTGAATTTTAATTCGTGGTAGAATGAGCTTCACCAAAAGTGGAGTGCATTGTGCTTTTGCTTTCTAGAAAAATAGAGAGCAAGTCCATGGTTAATTACATATTTACATTTCATCAGCCACATTTTAAAATTTGAAGCTACTTCAACTATCTGGAAACTAATTTAAATGTTTCCCTTATATCTGCACACAAGTTTAAAGACATTTTATCGCTCACCACCTTTAATGCCCATAGTATTTCAGATCTTGTAATATCATCTTTAATGCAAAAAGATGAAACTGATTGATAAACTGGTTTTGGTTGGTTATTAATAGAACACTCAGGGTCATTTACAATCGGTTGAGTATGATTAGAAGTTGATGGAATGGCATAATTTTCAGTGCACACACTTTCACTAATATTTGTATTATTAGAACACGTAACGAAAAAGTTTTTCAAATGATGGTTGGTCCTGCTGAGTTTTGATTAAATTCATTTGAGTTTCCCCTCTTGAATGTGAAACTTCAGCTTGGCATCCCATGTTAGATAGATCAAAGTTCTTTTTACATACTTTACAGTATGCCTTGGAACTATCAGGTCCTTTACCCAACCACCCGATAAACTGTGGGTTCAGTTTGATGTCCAACCACTGGTCGTTAAAGTTAGTTTTTTTGTTTGAAGTCATTTTATAAATAAATAATAAATACCTTCAACTGCACAAAAATCCAAAATCACTTCATCAAACCTCAAAAAAAAAAAACACCTCAAAAAGTATAAATCCCTAAAAAGAAAAAGATATAAACAGATTAAGTCATAAGTCATACAGTCTAAAACACATCCATATACCAGTCACTTTCAATCGAAAGGATGAACTTGGAACAACCTCTACGGACAGAATAAGAAGAATAGTAGGTAATAGTGAACTAAAAATAGAAAGAAACAGGATAGAAGTAGATTTATCTCTCATTCCACAATTATACAGTAAGGAAAAAAAATATATCAAAAATATGCAACTTGGTCCATGGATCATTCTTCATATGTTTTGAAATTTTAAAATTTCCCTGACTTTTATGGAATTTCCCTGACTTTCAGCATATCTTAAACGTTTCCCTGACCAATTTTTTTTTCCCTGACTTTCCATAAAGTGTGAACCCTGCAAAAATGTTAATAGAATCAGAATATCATTTTAGTTATGATTTTAATGCAGGAGAACTTTTAGAACATTCTGAGCTTTCAAGAGTGGACAAATGACATAAGCAATATGCAGAAACCTACATAAATATCACTAATTGTTTAATATTTTTGGTGTAGTATTAAAAATAGATTTAGTGTGCTTTGGACACTGTAATGGACTGTTGCTAGATACAGTTTCCTTATATATGTAAATTAGGAAAGTTTCAAATATAATGAATATAATCAACATATTAAAATAATTATGAAATGCATCTTAACCTATCATACTTACACTTAATTAAAGATTCATCTTTTTCAGCTTCATAGTATTCTGTTTTCAGTGAATGGTCATCTGCATATATATATATATATATATATATTATTATAGTTGAGTTGAGAGAAGCATATATATATATATATATATATATATATATATATATATATATATATATATATATATATATATATATATATATATATATATATATATAAGTAGTTATAGTATATATATATATATATATATATATATATATATATATATATATATATATATATATATATATATATATATATATATATGTAATGGTGACTCCGACTCCATTCCTGTCTCTTTTGGCGTAACTATTTTAAAATGTAAATCATGCCAGAAGATCCCAAGTTGTATTCTTATATTCTGCAAATTGGATAATTATAATATGTTCCAACATTGGAAAATAGACAATTATTATTTAATGCTTTATATCTTCTTTCTTTTAGTTATGTTGATATACTGAATATAATTTATTTATATCTATATCTTTAAATCTTTAAATGTAAAGTTGCCCAAACTATTATTTATTCAGTGGGCATTTCTGATTATAAATTTTGATTGAACCATACTAAGGAAGATCATTGATCCTGTTCCAAGGTTAGTGATTAACATAAATCATAAAAAAGTAATTGCAATAATAATATTGAGGAAAACATTATATAATTCAGACTATCTCATTATGGTAATTAATGTACCATAATGTATTAATTATAGGATATCCTCTGCAACCAATTGGATCCAAAGACCAACAATAAATCCCCTATGGAGAACTATTGATTCCTAGGGGTAAGTGTTTCATTAATGTAAATTTAATAAGTTTATAAATACAAAGTGAAATACGTGCATAAAATATTAAAATCAATCAGTAAAATAGGAATATATATTTAAGTACCTACCTTAAATATTCCAGGTCCCAGAGCTTGGTCAGGAATTTTACTGCTTGATCAGGTCTTCCCGGAGCTTGGGCTGAAGTCCCATGATTGTAATCCCAGAGTTGGGTAATTTCCAGAGCTTGGCCAGAAATTGGTTGTATTTCCTAGAGCTTGAATAAACCAAAGTTGATACCTTTCTTAAAATTCTTCATATATGAAGACATATCTCATCTTCCCAAAGTTAAGTTATTAGACCCGCCTGTAAAATAAATTATATTAATTATTAAGTACAAATCTGAAAAGCAATTATTATTGTTATTATTAAGTGAACCCTCAACCCAGACGATTTCCCTGTTCAAATTTTAGGTTATGTTCAAAGGAGTAATCCGAACATACTTTCCAGTCTTTATCATAAATTAAATTAAAATTAAGCTAAAAGTCAAACCCTTGAGGTGACTTCATATATATAAATATATTATTACATTTAAAGAAAAAACCAAACCCTTGAGGTAACTGTTTTATACATATTCTACATAATTTCATCACTTTCATCAAAGTTCTTACGTTTTAAATAAAACCATATTGAAATACTGTCTGTTTTTCAATCCCCCTTGAATTTGTTTTGTTTTTGTTTTCTTAACGTAAAAATACTTGTGAGTGAATCCCAAGATGTGGGCGAGTTGTTGAGCACATGTTCAGGGTCCCTGCGATGATAAGACCCCCGTTAGAAAATATACGCCTATGACTCTTCCCGTAGCTGATTGATGCCGGCGTTGATGGTTCTTGAAGACGGAGACTGTGGCTATTAAATCCTAAAAGGTAACTGCCATTCAGTATTTCCCATTCATTCTAACCATTTATAAAATCGCACTCAGAACATTAACATTTGATTTATTAGGTCTTAATGTCTAGTTTTTCGACCGGAGACTGGAACTGATAATTTTCAGTCTCCGTAACATAAGAAAAATTATTCTGGCGCCCGAACAGGGACCCTGTTCTCTGTTCAGCGCCTCGCCATTACTGTGACTTCGCTCACAATCATCATCTCATCGCTTGAAATATCACTTGAACTTCTTTGACCTTAAACTTCTGAGTAGTTATTCTATTAATTCTTCAAAATGTCTCATAATTCTGATAAGGAAACCGAAAAACCTCTTAAAGATACTATGACTATGACTGAACCTGATCCTTTGGTGAATGATAAACCCCAGGGAGCAATCAAAAAACAGTATAGGGTGGAAGAGATAACCACCGAAACCGCCAGTGCTATAGCATTGGATCCATATAATATGGCTGTCCAATCCCAAGAGGAAGAGACAAGTCAAGGTGAGGATAGCGAGGAAGAAAAGGAAATAGACTTAGATAACTTGGATCAGTTGACTTCCGTTCCTACCCTATCCAAATACCTCGTCAAATTTTACAACGAAAAGAAATTATTAGAACGTATGAGCAAACAACATGGCAGAAATCCTGATTATGATACTTATGATTCCTATTCTCGGAAGAGTGATCAGATGCACAAGAGAATGACTGATCCTCCCGAATTAGTCCGTCCTAAGTCATCAGTAAATTCCCTGAAAACACCCCCGAAGAAAACAACTTATTTAGAAAATACGTCTTTTGATGAAGATGAAATCAAAAGAATTTCGTCTCCTAAACGAACTAGAAACTTGCTAACAAGAGATCAAGTAGTCATATCCCGTCCCTCGTTTAGGCCTATTGAACCAAAAGAGGATTCATATCCCAGATCTCATGATGTCCCACATCCTGATAAGCCAGTTTTAAGGCATAAAGAGGATAGGAAACGTCTATTATCCCCTATTAGAGGAGAAAACTCCCGTAATGAATTCCTTCCCCGTAACTCTCATCAATCCCAGTCTACCCAGTCTAATTCGTATCATGATAATGCAACCCAGACTCAAAGTAGATTTTTATTGCAACCACCGCCTCAAAGAGTCTATCGACAACGACAAAATCCTTCGGAAGAGGCGATGTGTGCAGAACCTAGAATAACACAGCGCCTGGACTTATTGGAAGAAGCCATAGTTCTACTGACTCAACTGGTCAAAAATTCCCAGAAACTAAAGGTGGTTGACCCAGGTAAATTTAAATATGAAACCGACCAAGATTTATTAATATACTTGGGAGACTTCGAAGCTTATTGTAGTCTTCATTACCCCAAAGCCCCTCATCAATGGTTACGATTACTCGGCAGACAGCTGGAGGGCAGCTTCCTTCAGTTGTATAAGCTAATCACCAAAGATGACAGGGATTACTTTTCCGTAAGAGATACCCTTGTTGACTGGTTCCATACCGAAGAAAAAAGGAAAAAGGAATACCAGTTACAAGCATATCATTCGGCTCGTTTAGAGAAAAAAGAGAGTATTCGAATGTTTGCCCTTCGTTTAGAACGGTTGGCCCGACGCGCATACCAAGGACTGGATATGCGTGAGCACAGTTCACTTCGGACAGCATTCCTATGTAGTCTTCCCCCGTATATAGAAAGGAGTGTCCGTAAGTACATAAAAATGAAAGAACAGGACGGAATTGATAGAGTCCCTTGGGAAAAAATCGTCGGATATGCGGATTCCCTGGAAATTGATAATATTGAGTTTCCAAACTCCATTTCCCAATATGATCCCGACTATAAGGATAAACCCATTCATCACAAACGAACTGAGAAACCCAAAAAGGATGATCTCAATGAAACCATCGAATCAGTCATAAGAATTGACACGTTGGCACCTAGTTGGGTGGATGTTGTCAAAAACAAAGCACACTCCATCCCTAGACAAAGACAGTCCCCGAATGATAATCGTCTGTCTCATCAAAAACCCTGTAGTCCTTCTGATAAATCCGGCAGTCGCTACGAACGTAATAATCATCGTAGTCCTCTAAATAGAACTTCAGGTAGTCGGTATTACCGAGATAATCGCCGTAGCTCGCCCCAAAACAACTATTCTCAAACTCGTACGATTGTTTCCCGTCATGCCCCGGATGAAAAGAAAAATAAGCCCTGCGAATATTGCGAAATACCCGGTCATCAAATGCAAGACTGCTATAGATACTTAGGAATTTGCAGTTATTGCAAGAAACAAGGCCACGAAAAGAACGAGTGTCGTTCTCGTAAGTCACTTCCCCTGTCCCCTCAGAACACTAGTCCAATAAAGTGTCCCTTTTGTAGTGGTCCTCATTCCGGAATGAAATGTTCATATAGAACTCCCCCAAAGCAAACCAGAAACCCACCAGAGTCTTCCCAAAGATCGCCAAGAGATTATAGAGCTACTACAAGTAAAAAAGTATCCTCTAATAATCAACCAAATTCCCAACTTACCCAGTCATCCAATGAGAAGTCGCAGTCTGAACCGTTAAACTCTCAGTCCCCACGGGCGTGAGTCAGCCTGTGGAGAAGGACCTAAGTCAAGACTCCGCTGAAAATAATTATGTGGCTGAACAAACAATTCATAATGATTTAAAAAATCTTTTTCTCGAACCTTCCTTGAATGTAGAGGAGGATAAGAATACTCCACTAGGAAATAACATTGTGGAAAATATTAGATTACTTCTTGGAAAACCTGTTGACATCGAGGATGATATGGTTATCCCCATCCATCTTTGTCAAGCCGATATAGAGCCCTTGGTTGTGTGTGTCTCCTTGGATGATTTTAAAAAACCTTATTATGACTGTCTTGTAGACAGCGGAGCTGGTGTGAACCTAGTGAGCTCCGAGGTTATTCCATTGTTGAAAGAGGGGAAGACACTACTACCATCCGAAACAGTAGGTGTTAAAGCCATTAGCGGATTTGAAAAAACTGAACGAATCCCCATAACCCATTATGTGGATCTACAATTGAGTTTCCAAATGGGATTCAGAACACAGCCTTCTGCTTTTTTCATAGTTCCTAGTCAATATATGGTAGACCACCCATTGATATTGGGAACTCCTGCTCTTCGGGAAAATCATCTTTTGCCGGACATGGCTAGACAGCAATTAATCCACATACAGGATAATCAGATGACCATCGTTGCCGATGGCCTCGGCACTTCTAATGATTATACCACACCAGTTCAGACGGTTAGGGTAAAACATATTGTGGTCAGTAATACAAACGTGAATGATGTAGATGTATTGAATGACCAATCCAACGATCGAACCTTAAAAATGCTATCCAAAGGTTTGCGAGGACATAACCAAGTCTTTAATTGGGAACAAGTACCTCGACAATATAAAATGCACCGATTCCAAATTGTTCTGGAAAATGACATACTATATTATAAAACTAAGTCAGATGATTTATTATACTTAGTTTCTTTAAACCTCCTTATGCATATAGCTCTTGGTCTTCATGTGTCATGTGCACATATAGGTCGCAATAAATTACTCCAGTTAATATATAAACAATTTTGGCACCCCCGGGTGAACCAGGTCATTTCAGATATAGTTCGTTGCTGTCCCATTTGCCAGATGCAAAAAAATTTTTCTTCAAATATCACTCCTCCTATGCTGAAGATTCTTGCTAACTACCCGTTTGACTTGTGCGCTATGGATCTATTACAATTCCCGAAAACATATAAAGGAAATAAGTATTGCATGGTTTTTATCGACCACTATTCAAAGTGGGTGTCGGTCGTCCCTATCCCTGATAAATCTAGCTTAACGGTGTCTCGGAAATTAGAGTATCAGGTTTTACCTTTTCTTCCAAAAGTCCCTAATCGACTCCTTACAGATAATGGAACCGAGTTTACCTCACACATATTTCAGCAGGTATTGCAAAAGCACAATATTAAACATATTAGAATTTCACCCTTACATCCAGCTAGCAACGGAGTTTGTGAAAGGTTCAACCGAAGTCTAATACAAATCCTTAAATGTTTGGTTCTGGAACAACCCGCAAACTGGGATGAGGAACTACCTTCATCAATCTTAATTTACAATAATACTGTGCACAGCGCTATAAACATGTCTCCTTCTGATTTCCTATTACAAAAATCCCATTCCCCTGCCCATACTTTCCCACAATATTGGAAAGAAGGCAGTGTCAATTTTAAACCATTTAAAAAAGGACAGAAGGTAGCTCGGAAAGTTATTCGGACTGGCCCTAGTACTGCCATGAAGTTTCAAAATAAATGGGAAGGGCCCTTTGTAGTTGTAGAAGTAAACCCCAATAAGGTGACGTATGTTGTACGTCGATTCCATAATCCTTCCAGTAAATTACAAAAAGTTCATTTTTCACATCTCAGAGAGTGGATAGACATCCCCAATTACTTGCGTAAGTACTTATCTCGGAATAAAGAAATCCGAGAGATCTTTTTCTCCGAAGAGGAAGATGAAATTTTTGAGGATGATGAATTTGTGGAGGACACGGATGATCAGTCTAATTGTAGTGAGTCGTTTTCTGACTCACCTGAAATATCTCTTAGTGATTCTATATTTGATAATAGTCTTGATCATAAAGAAGAGGAAGAGGCCGACTTTGAAGGTTTTCTAAACTTGAATCCTATATCTATAGAAGAGTATATCCAAATGCCAGACTTATCTGAACTCAATCAAAAACGAATGCCTCAAACAGAGAGAGAAATGATTCAAAATGACGTCTCTACTCCATCCGTAAATGACGTTTCTGATGTATTACCTACTCTTATCAGAAACAATTTCCCTAAGGTTAAGTTTTCATTACCTCCCGAAGCAATTCCCGATTTACCGGTCTGGACTTCCCACAATTCAGAACCTGTAAATTCCCCAGAAACCAGTAGTATTTCCTTGGTTGATATGTATGGAGAAATTCCAACTCCATCTTTAGATTATTACGATCTCTATGGTCAAAAACCGATTCAAAAGTTCCAGTATCCTTCCGTTTTTGGGTCTGTTAACCCTCGAATAATGGTAGAAAGTTCTGATAAGAGGAATTTGAATGAGGACGAGATTACTTCCCCCCACTCTTACTTTAAAGATAAACCTACCACTTCTTGGTCTATATCACCGATAGTAGAAAATGAATTATCAGTGAGATCCAACTTATTTACCCCTCCAGGGGAGTCCCATGTAACACTTTTGGAAAGTACAATTGGTTCTAAATCTCCCGATTTTTGTGGTTTTTCCCCTCGATTGTCAGATTTTTCTGCAAATGGATCCCAAACCAGCAGAATTTCATCACCAGTACCAACTATTCAGGAAACACCTTTCCAAATCGTTGGAGAAATAACTGGAAATCCAAATGATGTAATTTTAGATCATAGTGATTTAACTATGGTTCATTTTAGTAATGAGGAATTGGAAGAAATTCAGAAGCGCCCACATACAAGAAGTAGGGGCCCAGTGAGAGAATATTCATATGTAATGACAAAACCTCTCGAACATATTAAGCAACGAAGATTATCCGGTTTACTTTAAAATGAATTTTTTTTAAAAGTACTATGAAATTATAAATCTTACTTTTATTTTTATTTTCCTTACCAAATAATAAGACAGATTACAAATGGAATGCCTGTCAATCAATAATTAAGTAATCACAGTATAGTTATAAAGATAACAAAATAAAAGCCTTACCCTGTTTACCCTGTAAAAGAAAACTCCTGTTTTGATCCTTTAAATATATATATATATATATATATATATATATATATATATATATATATATATATATATATATATAATATATATATATATATAATATATATATATATATATAATATATATATATATATATATATATTAATATATATTATATATATATATATATGTATATATATATATATATATAATATATATAAGATATATAAGTATATATATATTATATTTATATATATATATATATATATATATATATATATATATATATATATATATATATATTTATATATATATGAAGAAGAGACTCTGAGAGAAGTCTGCAACTCTTACCTTTTGAACCTCCAGGATGGCTGTAAGCCCCCTCCCCTACTTTAGAGTTTTCGGACTTAGGACACCCTTTCTGAGGAGTGGATATGATTTTAATACTGGCAAAGTTGAGATGGGATATTTTGTTTTTCTTTTATTGGGATTTTTTTTTTTTTAGACAAAATTGGTGAAGTGACTTATTGTGTTGAAATTTTATTTTTGGCTTTAATATTACTTTTTATAATAGTGGATTTACATAAAATATTATTATTATTATACCTAATTATTATTATTATTATTATTATTATTATTATTATTTTTATTATTATCTAACTTATTAAGGTGAGAATCATTTCAAATTATTTAAACTGTTTCAATTTATGGTTTATATATCTATTAAATATAAATTTGAATATGAAAACATATGGGCTCAAAGGATGAAAACGTCCCCTTAGTAGCCCATTTCTCGTCTATGTATTTATTTTTATATTAAATTGCTATTTTTAATGGTAAATATTATGTAATACATAAAATGGACAGAATAAAGTATTTCTGATTATTATTATATTATTATTATTATTATTATTATTATTATTATTATTATTATTATTATTATTATTATTATATAGAAATTAGGAACAAAACCAAGATGTTAATGAATAGCAGGGGGGCGGGCGGCGGGGGGGGGGGGGCGGGTAAGAAGCTCGCAATATTTAATTTTTCCCCCCCTTTTTTTTTTTTCTTTTTTCCCTGATTTTGGCGGGAAATGCCCTCACCCGCCATATTTTTTTTTTTTTAAAAAAATAGGGTGCTTGGAGTTTTCGTTTTCTTTTTTTTTTAAAATGGGTTTTACCCCTTCACTGACCCACCAATCTTTTCCCCCCCACCCAAAAACTCACCATTTTTTGAACCCCAAATGTTAAAAAACCGGGAAAAAAATTTTTAAGAAAAAAGGTGGGCGGGAACTGGCGGCGTAAAGGCGGGTTACACAGAACCTGGACGGGCTATATATGGGGGCGGCGCAAAAGGGGGGGCGGGGGCCAAGATAGAAGTGAGCAAAATTTAATTCCTTATAAATTTGTTAAATTTATTAAAATAATAGAAATTTTTAAAATATACTTTTTCAATTAATTGTCATCGTCAAATTTTACTATAATCATCATTATCAAAAATTCTTAATCATCCCATCACTAATGATTGTTTTTTGTGTGTCTCTTTTCTTTACAGATTGAGGTTGGCTTAGAGGAAGAAGAAGAAGAAGAAGACAGATCAAGATGTTTTATTAATTGTTTAAGTTAAATTTTTTTATATATTTTGTGTAACGTGTTTGTTTAATTTAGTTTTATGTGTTTCAGTGTTTAATGAGTTTATTGAACTATTACAATATTAAATATATGATGATATATGATATATACAAACATTAACATATCGTTAATAAGGACATAAAGGAAAGGACAAATAAGTAGGACAATATTATAAAGGCGTTTTATTAAGGAAATTACTCTTGCCTTCAAGGTTGTTTACAAAGGCAAAGGAGGAAAGGAAATACTCAAAGGATAGGACACAATTACACAATTATTATAAGGAAGATAGTATTGATATCTTAAAAGAGAAAGTATATTTGTTGTTTATATTATTCAAACTCATGGGATTGATTCTCAGGGGGGAAATAAGGTTACATTGCTGTTTTCACGAAATACACTGTGCACAGGGGATTCGGGGGAACGTATATGTGATTTTTCCTGTTTTGTTCATTTGAGGCATTCTATATATATATATTTATATATATAATTATGCTACTACTATTTAAATAATCAAGTAACTTATTAATTGTTTTTCTTTTCTGTTTCTCAACATATATATATATCCATACATCTCTCCCCTCTGTTGTGTGTGTCGGAAGGAGTTAGCTAAAGAAGAGGACTTCAAACCAATTTCCTTATCGTAAGTAAAATTCTGTATCACATTATTTTCAATTAATATAATACTGTAGTTATTATACATATAAAAAAAAAACATTTTTCAGTTTTTGGCCTATAACTATTAAACTATTTTACATATTAGACCTTTATAATAATTTCTTATAATGGCAAGGCCTAGGCTATAATCCCATGAAAAATTATTTGTTTCGCTTTAATACTTTTAAAATTATTTAGATAAAAAAAAAAAAAAAAAAAACCACCGTTTAAAAAAAAAAAACAAAAAAAAAAAAAAAAAACACATTTAAAAAAACCCTTCTTAAAAAAAAAATATATCATCATAATGTCAGTTAAATCTTTTTTAAGCATATTTATGAAAATATTATTAAAAATAGTAAAAAAAAAAAGTAAAAATTTAATATGAAATTAAGATACCGTCAATTTCAGAAAAAAAAAATTGGCCTTTTTTTTTTTTTAGTAACTGTAACTTAAAAACTATAACACTTACAGAAATTAGTTCTAGATATGATAAAATATGGGCATTTGGCAATCATTTAAGGTAAAGAAATTAAAAAAATAAAAATAATAACTATTTTTAAAAAATTTCTACAAAAAGAAGGAAAATTTTTTTTTGGGGGGGCAATTTCAGAAAACCTAAAAAAAATATATAAATTTTACCCATTTTTGGTTGACACTAGCTGAAATGAGCTTCTCTAACGTGTTAGTAGTAAGTAAGAATGATAAATTAGCTGTATTGCCAGATTTAGCTGATTTTTGTTAAATCTGGCACCCTTAGCAATTTTTAGCTAATTTTTAGTTTTTGTTGTTGTCGGGTATGTTTATATGGGTTTCCAATGCCTCCGAGTCGATTCCCGTGGTTACTGAGTCAATTGGCCACCCCAGTCAAGGGTGAGGGGGGTGGGGGGAGAATGGAATGGAAATCTGAAATTGCCCCGGGTTCATAAATGTTAAATAACTTTTTAACGAAATGTGCTATCAATATGCATTTTATATGTATTACATAGCTTAAAACCTGTACTATCAAAGAGTAAGTGATCAAATTTTACAATTATTTTTTATTTTTTGTACACAGAACGTTATAAATCAAAATTAAAATTTAAATTTTTTTTTTTTTTTTTAGAAAAATCAAAAAATAGGTAATTGTTTTTGATTTTTTTTCTTTTAACTGGTGTGTTGAATTAGAAAATTTGCTGTGCTGAATAACCCCCTACCTCTCTAAACTCCTTGAATGATTTCCATCTTATTACCCCCCTCATTGAATAGGGTTTAAACCCCCCTACACCCCTTCCGTGAATATGGACGAGGGTAGCCGGCCACATAAAACGCGTGTTGATGCATTCTAAAACCTCAAAGGTTGAAACTACCCGCTAGGCAATAGCGGGAATCGACTCTGCATACCTCAAAACATACTAGCCAACACCAGCTCGGTCTCTCTAGCTCCAGAAATAAAAAAGTTGCATAGGTGCATTAGAAAAGGGAGGGTAGGGTACTATCTGATACTAAACCATGGTAAGAGTGATTAGATTGCATCATAAACCACGGGAATCGATTCAGCAGTATCGATTATATACTAATCGATACCTATATTGGGTATATTCCATGACATACAATATACCATGCTAGAAGCATTAGAAAAGGGGGGGTGGGGTACTAAACCATGGTAGGTGTGCAACAATGCCGTTATAAACCATGGCAATCAACTCCCTATACCTTAAAACATAGGGTTTAGACACCTGACTCAGGTATATTCTATGATGTAGGATGCCATTTAGAAGTGCTAGAAAATTATACATGCAGGAGCGCGCGTGACGTCACTTCTAGCACTACGAAAGTGTGATTGATAAACTATATATATACCGGTATATTAGATATATATATATATATTATATACATATTATATATATATACATATATATATACAAAATGTTAAACACTTTTCATGGTTTTTTTTTTTGTTACAAGTGGGTTTTTTTTTGTTACATTTTTTTTGGGGGGTTTTCGGACCCCACACTGACAGAAGGAAAAAAACAACCATACAGCATGTTGATAGGAGTTATAGCGCATATACATGCACGTTTTCAATTAATTTGGAATTGGGTTTTTTTTTCGTTACAAGTGGGTTTTTTTTAGAGCTCAACTCAAGGGTCCGGGGGGGGGGGGGGGCTGCATAAAATTTAATGAAATTTGGTATGGAATGAGATCAAGGATGGGGCCAACAGGAATGAATCAAATATTATACTAATTTATAAATTTCTTAATGCAGTGAATGCTTGAAAAGTCTCAAAATGGCAGCTCAAAAATGCTGAAAATTGTGAAATTTTTCAAAAATGAAAAAAAATTCCCAAAATTCAAAAAATCGACTTCGAACCATTATAACAATTTTTTTCACTCATCCTAGATGCGATTAATAGGTGCACCAAATTTTTTTGCTCTAGACCTCATATTTACCGAGATACAGAATGGGTTTTTTTTGTGTAACAAAACGGGGTGGTTTTTTTTTATGTAACAGCACTATATATATATACCAGTGGGTTAAGGCGAGCTTTTTGGCTTACCTTAAGAACAGGATTCCCTCTCTCAGTATGGGTTCGAGTTCTAGTTCGGCCACATGAACGGACACAAAAAAAATTTGTCGTTAGTAGGAGATTTTCTGCAATATTTACGTATTGCAGTTTACGGCATAGTGTATTACACTAATCTCAATACACACACATCACAATCATAGCCAACACATACAACAGAACACTCTATTCACAAACAAATCACTCTTCTCATGCTTCTCGCATTGGGAAAAGCCGCTACTAGGATGCGAACCCACGCCTTACGGTGGCAAGCATTCCGACTACGTCGCGCTGAAGCAGGGCTTGCTATCGGGCCTAAATATTCCTGCACCTTCCACTTGGTCAGAAAACCATACAAATACTTTCCTGACCAATTACCTTAATAAATATAAAAATTGGTAATAATAATAAATAAATAAATATATATCTCTAGATTTATACATGTCTACGAAATATATATACTATAATTTATAAATTCATATATTTTCTATATATATATATATATATAATATATATATATTATATAGATATATATATATATATATAGTCAGTGGCAGCCAAGTTGCTACAACTAACAATCATTAAATCAACAATAAGCACCCAAAAGTTTCTTTGACATGTTCACTACTAAATTCATCCACCCATCTGTTACAACTTTTTTTTCCTTTTCCAATTTCCATGGAAAACAATTACAATGATATCCAAAGATACAAAGACAAAGTTGGTTTATGGACTGTTAAGGAAATAGTGTTTGTAATTGGTATAGAGGTCTGGTAGAAAGTTTGAAAAGAGAAGTCCATAGTCTCTTTAGGTATAAAAAAAAAAAAAAAAAAAAAAAAAAAAAAAATTATATATAGACTAACAATACACTACTAACAATAATAAAAATAGACATACACAGTTTTATAGGTAGCTATATATTTATATAAAACTAATAGATAACCAAAAATTAAACTTTATTATGTGAGCACTCTATCAATCTTCTTAAACTTCTCAGATTCACCATACAAAACAAAATTGTCTGCTTCTCATACCTAGCACTAATTTAAAAAGCTCAAAACAGAATATGCTAAATGCATAAAAAATATAAATCTGCTATTTTAAGACAATTTTATGTAGCAAATAAGTATCTACATAGTGTTTACCTTTGGATAAGTACACAGTTCCATGGAATCTTCTTGTTCTGAACCAATTTGGATAGACACAAAATTTTACAGCAAAGTCTTCTAAAATTATTTGACTAAATCCTCTTAAATACTTTATTTTACAAAATGTTAAAAATTTAAATCCCATGTCTGGAGTACCTGCCAATGATATACCATATATATATATATAAAATATATATATATATATATATATATATATATATATATATATATATATATATATATATATATATATATATATATATATATATATATATATATATAATATATATAGTATATATATTACTAAATTAAATATTTGGCTTTTGAATATCAACTTTGATTCACTAATCACTAGTCCCCCACTCCCCAGACCCCAGTCACTACTGAGTACTGACTACTATGCTGTGACTACTGTCAAGCTCATATCACTGGGCTCATCAGCGTGATCAGCCACATTAATTTGATATGACTGATAAGTCTGATATCTCAGTCGTTTGAATAGTATCGTGTGAGAATGACAGTGGTGAAGGAGCAGCGGCAGTAACACAGGATTCTTAAGCTTAGCTGCCTTAGCATAATCATCTCTCTCAATTGGCAAATTTTCAGAATTTTCTAGTTCTAGATTATGAGACAATAAATACTTAGTTTTTTGCAACGTCTACACAAAAAAAGTTATATTTCATGCGAGGGCCTTTGCAACCTTTTATTTCCTTAAAAAAGTATAGTCACATGACTTTTTGCATGGGCATTTCTAAATTCTGATTAAATAATTATGATAAAAATGTTACTGAAAGCTGAAACAGTAAGAAAATATTAATGAAGCCACAAACAAAATATTATGAATATCAAAATTTAGAATATAAAATGAAAATATGGAGAACCCATAAAAATTTTGAACACAAACTCAGGGGCTTCCGCCTTGTAGGAAATTGGAACCAAAAAATGTCCAAATTAGAGCATATTTGCTAAAATTTATAATATAATTGTCATAGAGCCTATTCAAACACTGTAACTGGAGGCTCCGAATGTGGTGCTTCCAAATGAGGGAGGGGCCATCAAAGGTGAGTCCCAAAAATTTATGCCTAGTGATAAAGGGAACCTGACTCCTGTTCAGGTTGAGGGATGAGGAAAGGAACCCTCCACCTCATAAAACACATCAAGGCACATTTGGTAGCTATATAGAAATGCAGGTTCCATCAATCTGCCCAGTCCAGAATCATCTGTGCTCCCACCTCCAAAGCTCTCTGGGCACCTAACAGGGTAGTAGAAGATGCACTTAAAACTAAATCATTAGCATATGCTATAACTTTAGTGGAGGCAGTAAATAGGCAGTAGTTGGATTGCAGTAGTAGGCAATCAGAGATATATTGAGCAAACAAGGGACTCAAGGCAGACCCTTGTGGGACCCTGCTGAGGGCAGGCCTTACTGAAGAAGTCATATCACTGTCTCTGGCAGAGAGGGAGTGATAGGTTAGAAAGCTATGAAACCATCGCAATGGATGTCCCTTGAGTCCCAAACTGGCGAACTTATACTATAAGAGGCCCATATGCCAGACAGAATCAAATGCTGCTTTCAAATCAAAAAATAAAACCATGGTATACTGTTTGCTATGAAAACCTGTACAGATAATGTGATCTAGGATCGGAAGATAGTCAGTGGTATCCACACCAGGCCAAAAACTATACTGAATGAGAGAGAGCAGAGAAAAAGATTCCAGCCACCAACGCAACTGAGTCTGTACCATTATCTCCAAGATTGCAGGAAAGCAACTGAATAGCATGATAACCTTTTGGGGTAAGCAATCCCTATTTGGTTTTAAAAAATTGGAAGGATGACTGACAACATCCATTGCAAGGGGACTATAACCTGAGACCAGCCAGCATTGTAGAGATTCAAAAGAGCATCCTCAGAGGAAAGATATTGTAAAAAATTATTATCAACAAGATCAGTCCTGGTTGCCTTACTATCAGGAAGGGAGGACAAAGCACAATGCAATTCAGAAGCTGTAAAATTGCACCCAAGGATGGAGAAGATGGTTCAAGTTTGGAATTTCTTTATACATGTAGCAAGGGCAGTGGCGGCTCTAGACTTTGCTGGGCCCTGGGCGGCAATGGCAGCCCTAGGCTTTGCGGGGCCCTGGGCGATGTTTTCGTAGAAAACATACACAAGTATAAAAAGTATTAAAATATGCACAATAACAAACTTGGTTTAAACCCAGAAAATTCTAATGGGAATATATATATATATATATTATATATATATTATATATATATAATTATTATATATATATATATACATATATATAACTATATATATATATATTATATATATATATATATATATATATATATATTGCGCAGCTCATTCGATATGGGGCGTTAAATCTGTTAGCCTCTGCATGCGCATGAGGCCCTTATATGGCGTGGGGCCCAGGTAGATTACCCAGGTCCCCCTGCCCTAGAGCCGCCGCTGCTGCTGGGTAAAGGTGCCAGGAGCTGCTGGAAGACTTCCTCATAATGATCAGCAAAAAACTTGGCCTTCTCCAAGTTACTGAGCAGGAGACCCCCACTCTGAGTGAGGGGGAAATTATTGTGGGACAAAGGCTCTTCTTGTCATACTCTTCAACAGGGACCAAGTTCTTGAGTTGGGTTAGTAAATGATAGCTTGGCTCTCCGTCTGTTCCAGGTAGCTATCCCTTTACATTTCAAATGAAACCTATTGCACTGGACAGCCAACTTCCTATAACAAGGCCAATTCAGTTGGTAGGAAACTTAATGCCAAATATTGTAGGCCCTATCCCGTTTCTTCAAGACATCCTCACACTCTGCTCCACCACAAAGCCCTAGGTCTTCTACCGAATTTCCCCCTGGAAAGAGGAAACACTTGATTACTTGATGTGTTATAGGGCTTCCTGGGGACCTCACAGGTCCCCCCCTAGCCCATGGCCTCCTCAGAAATCAAGATCCAAGAAGTTCTAAAAAAAAAAAATATTAAAACTGCTTGGAACTCCTGGTATTGCAAGTTGCTGAAACCTAGCATGAACTAAATAATCTAGGAATCCCCTCCCCACCAACCAAACACTGAGAGTCTGCAAGACCCCTTCTAGATCCTATCCCCAACATAAACCCCAGTAAGAGGAAACACTGTAACAGCCCCTATCCAATACTTTAAAGCAGGGATGGGGATTTTTTCCAGAAGGAATGACGAAACCCACAATATGATATTATTGGATTGTTTTGCCAGATTCGCTGAGTGTCATTGTGAAATATAATTTGTAAACAAACTTTTTTTTTAAGTTCGATTAAGTATTATTTTTAACCCTAGGCCCTATATCTGAGTTCAAAAGCTTAAAATAGGGCTTATAGTCTATGACACAATGAAACAACAACACTAAAGAATGTTATTTGTAATAATGATAATATTTTACATCAGAAATAAAAGAAACATGTTTGAAACATGATCTATTGTTGATATTTTTAAAGTGTAGAAATTTTGAAACAGAGTAGGACCTTTGCTGATATTATTAATTTCTAATTTTTTATTTCTATTGAAGTTAAATCACTTAAATCATCCAAATATTCTTAAATATATTATATATATATATATATATTTATAATATACATATATATATATTATATAGTATATATTAATATATATTATATATATAGTATATATATATCTATATATATTATATATTATTATATATATATAATATATATATATATAATCTATATATATATATATATATATATAATATATATATATATATACTATATTAATTAGATATATATATATATATCAGATATATATATATATATATATAGTATAATATATATATATTATATATATAAAGCAAAAAAAGCAAAATAAGCAAAAAATCATGATTTTTTGGAGCAATAAATCAAGTGAGAAAATCAGTTGAAAAAAACAATTGATTATTTATTTATTTATTTATTAAAAGGTCGCGGTAAAGCCTTAACATTGGCACCCTTTTTTCGTGCCATCCCTTCTCCAAAGTACCAACCGCATCCCTCGGGAGAGGTCTGACCACTGGCACCAGGCGATTTTGCCAGATAGTATGGGCAAGTACTTTTAGCCAACAGCATTTAGCGTAAAATTTAGCCATAAATTAAAATGATAAAAAATATCAGTAAAATTAATGCTAAAAAAATTCTAAAACAAAATGAAAATAATACTGCAAAAAAAAAAATAATAATTAAAAAAAAAATAAAATAAAAAAAAATGCTAAATGCTTACATTTTCAAATTTTAGTATTTATTTTTTCATATATATATAATAATATTATATATATATAATATATTATATATATATATATATATATATATATATATATATATATATATATATATATATATATATATATATATATATATATATACTATATATATATATATCATATGTATATAATTATATCTTCGCTATTGTTTATGTTTGAATCAGTGCATATTTTCTTGAAAATTTTTCTAAGTTAAAAAAAAATTTCTGAAGTTTTCAGAAAAGCTAAGTTAGTTTAAGTTTTTTAAGAAATTCTTTAGTGGCAAGCTTCTGGCATATTTCCGGAAGCTTGCCACTAAAGAATTTTCTTTTAAAAAACTTACTTAACTTAACTTTTCTGAACTTAGAAATTTTTTGAACTTAGAAAATTTTTCAGAAAATATAAACCGGATTCAAATATAGTTCTTTTTATATATATATATATATATATATTATAATATATATATACTATATATATATAGTATATCATATATATATATATATATATATATATATATATTATATATACTATATATATATATATATATATATATATATTAATATATATATATATATATATATATATATTACTATACTAATATATATATAATATATATCTTATATATATATATATATAGTATATATATATATAAATATATATACTTATAATACTGTTTCCACCGTTAATGAGAAAGTTAACGTCGCTTAATTTTTTAATCCTTAACAGAAAACCCCATCTAACGACGGTTAATCATTAAAGCGTTCTACGGTAAAGAATGCTAGCGTTAGTTACGTTAATCGTTACGTTACAACCGCTTCTTCACCATATGTTAGGAAAAGTAATAATATTGTTAAATGTTCTTATATTATAATAATATCCCTAACAATATTAATAAGGATATTAAGCTTATCAGCACAAATAATGGGCTTTGACCTATTAGGCAGATGCTTTTGCGCTATGGCGAAAGAAGACTTCCAAAGCGTAAATACCTTAGTTAATACTTAATAGTATGTGTCCGTAAAAAGAACTGTCCCAGTTTCAATGCTTTATCATAACAGCATAATATACAAATATCCATATCATATCACACATCAAAGTGAAGAGTAAGCTGCATAGTTTCGAATATGCACTTGCCCCAGAACGAGTTCCTGATAGGTCGACATATGCGCATGGCGCGGCATTCAGAATTTGTCTTCTCTAGTGCGTGCGCCACATACTGACAATGGTGAGTCCTGAGCGTAAAGCTTTCTTGTGTCCTACAATTTGTTAAGTGTGAATCGGTTAATACCGATTTCAACGTGCCGTATCGTTTACGGATTCCAATGTGACCCTCATATGCAAAACATTCGCGATGCGTATAGGCGAATTTGCAAAACTAATGGATGTCTTTGTAAAGGCAAAAGTACGGACGGACCAAAGTGACTGTACAGGATGGGGACCGTATCAGGGCCTCGGTCCTTCATAGTCCTAAGAAATCCGCTCGGAGAGCAAGTCACGAACTGAAGCTGCAAAAACGACGCTGTGGAAGGTGTTAGGAAACGTTTACCACCATCCGTGCCATACCAGTTGCAGTTTGTTACATGTTTTACAAGCCCGACGACTATTTGCTCTACGGTTACCTCTGCCTGTGCAGTGCTAGGTCGAGACGATGACCTTCAGATCGTGTAGTGTTGCCGATGATCCACTTTCATCTCAGGGGTAAGGTGAATGGCCATAATTTTCGTATCTGGGGTCTGAAAATCCGCATGAACTTGTAGAACACGAACGTGATTCCCCAAAGGTTAACTTTTTCTGCGCCATATTCCCGACGCCAGGTCCACGGACCTTCTACTTTTTCGCAGAAGGCAACCGTAAGTGGGGTCGCCGGTTATCTCGACATGAAAAACAAAATGCTCTTTTTCCACAATTATTGAGAAGGATGAAAGCGGTTAAGACTTTATACGCAGCAAGATGGAGCCCTCCACATTTGGAGTCAAATAGTGCGAGCGTGGTTTGAACGACTTACTCCCAGATCGTTGGGGGTTTGGTCATAATGGTCCAGACGACAGACAGAGTTCTATATATCTGGCCCCCCCGTCCCCGGACTAACGCCAATGCCGATTTCTTGCCCATGGGGCTGCCCATTGATACGCCAGGAGTTGAAACGCAGCATGCTGAACATGCCGTTCCTTCGATTACTCCGGATCTGTTAACCAATGTTTGGGGGGAATTGGATTATCGGCTGAATGTATCCCCTATAACGAAGAGGGCACATATTGAACATATGTCAGGAAAAAACTCTGTTCCAATACCTCTCCCTGTTGATTTATGTTATGCTGTGTGATATGTATATTACGCCTGTTGATAATAAAGCATGAAACACTGGGACATTCTTCACGGACACCCGAGTAGTATATTATTGTAAAAATAATGGGATATGTCACTTAGAATTTCAATACAAATATGTATATTTTTATAAATTACAATGCTTTGAGGCCTAGTTCTCCTATATTTCTCTCCACTAGTCGGCAAAAGAAGCAAGTTCGAAGAACAACGAAGAACGTTAACGACTCATTGAACGCGGCAACAGCTCACGTAGTCTATTTTTTCTTCGCGAGCCAATAAGACATGAGAACTACAGCAAAAGAAAAACGTCAAAACTTTTCTAAACCGCGCGATAAATAAACACATTTTGAGCCATTGTGAGGAGCGTTTAGGAAATTTGGAAAAAAAAAGTTTCGTTATCAAATCGAATCTAATAAATTTAAAATCTGATAAGAAAATATTTATAAACTCGTAAATTAAGTTAACGATTAACGGATGTAGGGAAAATTTTAACTCGTTATAGTCCGTTACTTTTTTCGAAATTAACGAAAGAGTTAAAAAAGTTAACGCAAAAATTAACGAGTTAATTAACGGATTAACGCTTTAAAGCGTTAATCGCCCCACCTTTGGTATACTATATATATATATATATATATATATATATATATATATATATATAAATTCATATATATTATATATATATATATATATATATATATATATTATATATATATATAACTATATATATATATAGTATACAGTAATATATATATATATATATAATATATATACTATATCATATACGTATTATATCTTCCCCGGACC